>PVJD01003078.1:0-175365 GCA_004026545.1 Mormoops blainvillei
ATTATAATTGTATATAATGTATATATAAAAAGAGAGAGAAAGAGAATACATCCCATAATAACAGCAATCTTTTGTTCTATCACATTAAAATATCCAATTCTAAGAAACAAACTGGTTAAAGTAATGTGAATTTAGAAGACTGGTGTGTCCTTATTTTCTTTAATTGGGAATATAGGACACTTTGAATTACTTCCTTAAGGTCCAGGAAAAAACTTAATTTAATTTTATTTTTTGACATCTAGAAAGATCTTTCTGACACGTAGTATAATCCCACTTTTTAATAATTGGGATGCATCCAGTGGCTGAAAGTTAAGTAAAAGAGTATATTTGTAGCCTATTAACATCTTTTTTTTTAGGTTTAAGCAACATGAAATCACAAAGTCCAGTTTCTGATATCAGCAATTTCATTGTAAATCACATTTAATGCGGTTTTCTAGTTTAAAAAATGTCATTTAACAGGTCATTACTTGGTTGTCTGCCTTCAGGCCAAGGGTAGCCCTGACGGAGTCATAAATTTTGATGGAACTTTGTCTTGTTAAAAGTCTCTGAATAATACTGATAATTGTCCCAAGTTTATGGAGATTACTATGTCATTATGTTTAAATGAGTTTCTAGAATAACCCACTGAAAGCTGGGCCAGAGACCTGGTGCTAACACTGCCACATGATATGTATATAGCTGGACTGACACAGTGCTATGTTCTGTTGGGTATATAAAAAGCTACCAAATGTCATAGACTGAATTCTCTATCTTGGTTTCCATAGCCCAGATCTTATTTCTGAGCTCTAACCCCATTTATCCAATGGTCTACTACTTAAACAGCCCATATTCACCACAAATTTGTCATGAGCTAACTAATCACCCATTCTGGTAATCGAAAGACCAACAGAAAAATGAGTGAAGGATTCCATTGGTCATTTCACAAAACAGGGCATTCCAATGCCCATTAATCATGTGAAAAATGTGATCAATCTCACTTGTTAAAAAGGAAATAAAAATTAAAACCATAACAACATACAGCTATACACTTACTAACCTGGCTAAAACAAACAAAAAAGAATGGAAATACCAAGCATTGGTAAGGATGTAGAGCTATGAGAACTCTCAACACTTCTGCTAGATGTGTGAATTTCTGCAGCCATTTTGGAAAAGTGTTAATTATTTGCTGTTTTAGTTTAAGATACACATACTCTATAATTTAACAATTCCATTTCTAATACAGATGTGTATATTTATACAGGATGCATGTAGAAGACTGTTTATAGAAGCATTACTATAATAGTTCCAAATTAAAATTACTCAAATATCCCTCAACAGCACTGAGAGTGTTATAGCCATACGATGAAATCCCATGTAGTGATACAAATGAACAAACTATAGTTGATCCTTGAACAACCCAGGTCTGAACAACCCAGGTTCACCCATAAGCAGATTTTTTTCATAAACAGTGGGCCCTTCATATCCTCAGGTTTTGTTTGCATATGTAGTTTCATCCCAACTACAGATGAAAAAAGTATTTTTAATCCATGGTTGGGAATCTACATATGCAGACTGCCAACCTAAGTTATATGTGCATTTTCAACTGAATGGGAGTTGGCAGTCATTAGACTGAATGAAAATGTAATGATTAGCAAAGGCTGGAAAAAAAAACAGCAATGAAACAAAATACCAATATCAAGAATGAAGTAGGAATATCACTGATATTCCTTGGAAAGGATAGTAAGGAAATACTATGAACATCTATGGACATTTCTATATGTAGCAATTGAAAAACTTTGTTAAAATGGACCAAATTTTTGAAAAGCTCTAACTACTATAACTTGCTCTATATGAAATAAATTATTTGAATAGCCTTATAACTTATTAAAATTAAATTCATAATTAGAAAACTCCCCAAAATAAATATGTAGGCTCAGATATTTTTACTAAAAAAGTTTACCAAATGTTTAAAAAAGAATTGACACCTATTTTGCCCTGTATTTTCCAGAAAGAGAATGAGCACTCCTTAATTCATTTTATGATACCAGAATAATGTATCAAACCAGATAAGCCAGAATAAAAGGAAAACTGCAGACCAATATCCCTCATGAAAAATGATTCAAACTTTCTTAATAAATCATTAGAAATATAATTTAACAAGTTATAAAAAATAACTATACACCATGACCAAGTGAACTGTATTATAGTGACGCAAGTTTATTTAAATATTTTAAAATCAGTCTGTGAAATCCACCATATTAACAGGTCAAAGGAAAAAAAACACAATCTTCTCAGCTGACAATAAAAAGCATTTAACAGTATTCAACATGCACTCATTATTAAAAAAAAAAAGAAACTCAGCAAGCCGAGTAGAGGTCAATGTAGTGAACTTGATAATATGACACTCTAGCTATCAAAAAACCTTATAGTTAACTTCACAGTTTATAATGAAAGACTAAATACTTTGCCTCTCATATCAGAAAGAAAAAAGACTTATCACTACTATTCAGCATAGTTCTGGAAGTTACAGCCAGTACAATAAAACAAGAAAACAAAATAAATGGTATTTAGTTTGGAGAGAAAAAATCAAACTACCTCTATTTGTAGATGGCATGAATATAGAATACCACATCAACAAAACTCTCCTAGAATTAACAGATTACTTCAGTAAAGTCTCAGGATACAAGATCAACATAAAAAAATCAACTCTATTTCTATATTCCAGCCATAAACATGTGGAAACCAAAATTAAAATAGGGTATACTAGTCACCCAAAATCTCCCTTAGAAACAAAAATCACCAGAACTTAGGTGAAAATCTAAAAAAGTATGTATAGGATCTTTATGCTATAAACTATAAAATGCCAATTAAAGAAATAAAACAAAGATGTAAATATATGGAGAGACATACTGTGTTCATGGACTGCAACACTCAGCATAGAGATGTCAATTCTCTGCAAATTGGTATAGAGTTTTACTAAAACCTTTTCTTCTTCCTGTATTAATTTTATTTTGAGGGGGTTAAAGAACCTGACAGAACCTTTCCAACTTTCTCCCACAAACCTAGAGCTTAGCACTTATTGGAACAAGTGCATATGAAGAAGAGGACAAAGTATTACTCTGTATCCCCACCTATAAAATTTACTGAAAGCTAAAGAGTTGGGAGATAATGAATTCCTTCTCAATAGAGTTATTCAAGCTGAGACATCCGCTTGGTTGGGTGGTTGGGGCTGTGTTTAGACTCATCCTGCCAAGATTTCTCTGGGCCCTAAAAGTCAGTGATGACCTAAATATCATCAACATTGTCATTATCATCATTGTCATGATATCCACCATTCCCTGTGGGCTCTCGTGTGCAAGTGGCTAGCACCACGTGGCTAGAAGAGCTTACATATTATCCAGATTCACACAGATTGTAAATAGCATCAGTAGAACTCATTATTAGAAATATCTTTGCATTTATTTTTATCAAATATATTTTTATTTACATTTCTACTCTATGTTGTATAATTTATACTACATTAATACATTAATAGTGATTAATCTTATATATGCATATGTAGGATTAATGAATAAATCAGTATGGGAAGTGAGATTTTAAAAGTTCTCCTTCATAGATATATAGAAACCTGGAAAACTGTCTAAATTACCATCTTCTGCCTCCTCCATACCGGGTACTGTATTGTCATTTAACTCAGCTATGAGTATGATCCATCAACACCCAGGGAGGAGTAATCATTCTAAAGGGCATGTATCTGTGAGAAAGCTCAGTTACAGTTAAAAGGCTCTACACTTCCTTTTTCTAAATGTGTCTGTTAACACATAGGGGAGCTATCTTCTGTACCCACCTTAGAGATCCCCTGTATTGTCTTTTCCTTTCTGAATGGTCTCCTTCAATATCTGGTGTGGTTGACAGCAGGGGCAGAGCCCACGCTCAAAACAGCAGGCTGTTTGGTATCTCTCCTGTGAATTCCTGAAGCACTGAAAGTCAAAAAAAATTGCCAGATAGGGTCATAATAAAAGACCCTATTCAATGCTGTTCTCCTGAGCCTGTAAATTCAGCAAAGTTTATTGTTTTGATCTCAAGTCCATAGATTATGCTGTGTGATTTAAGACACTAAAGAAGCAGTCAGTTTGAGCAGCAGTAAAATTTCTGCAGAATAAACAAACGCATAAACAGGCACTCTACAGCCTCTTCACATTGTACTATTTTCCCTCGGTTGTTTCACTTCAGGATTATAGTACTAAAATGATGCAAAGTGCAGACTAACTTCTAGGACTTAAAAAGACAGGATTCACTAAAAATATTTTAATGATTTAGCACTTTCAGTGATAAATATAATGATCCTGTGGTATATTCTTTGGCTTGGGCAGATGTATAATCTGTGAAAAGTGTATTTTGCCCTGGCTGGTGTGGCTCAGTGGATTGAGTGATGCCCTGAGAACCAAAGGATCACCGGCTCGATTCCCAGTCAGGGCACATACCTGGCCCATTAGGGGGCACTTGAGAGGCAATTGCACTTAGTGTTTCTTTCTCTCTCTTTCTCTCTCCCTTCCCCTCTCTAAAAGTAAATAAATAAAATCTTAAAAAAAAAGAAAAGTGTACATCACACATGGCAAATACTTCTGGCCTTCACTTTCCTTGGCTATTGTTGCAATTAATTGCAAATTACCCAGAAATTCCCTGGCTGAAACTGTGAACTTCTGGTGTAGATGCTGCACAATAATTTGTAATTGGCGTGTGTTATCCCTACATTTTCCCAGCATTCCCTTCCTTTTAAGCAGCTAGTGGGGCTCTTTTATAATTCAGGGTCTATAAATCTAAGGATTTTCTTGCCTTTTGTAAAAACCAAAACAATTTAGAGGGAGACTGTAAGTATCCCAGAAGGGTTGGGATAAAAGAAAGTAGCTTGAGAGGAAGGAGAAAGAGAATAAAGTTTTTTTCTCACTCTGGGAAGGTTATAAATGGCAGAACTGTGTCCAGTATCTTGGCTGTGCTTCAGAGAGGTAAATTTGTCTGATGGTTGACCATGAAGAACATCAAGCTTAGTAGACTCAGAGCACAAGTATTCACAGCCCAGCCCACAAGTAGAAATCCTGATTTGTCACACCACCAGAGTTATTGGATCTGAAGAGATACTATAAATGCAGGGAGGATGGATGCAGTGGTAGTGTCCAGGGCAGAGAGATGGCTGATGATTTGAAACATACTTTCCTCCATGCTTTTAAAAGCATGATGTCCTCCATGCTTTTAAACTGTATATGATGCTGTGCCTTGAGCACATGAACATTGAGAACTGGGAAATCATTGGGACTAATTTCTTCAAATTATGATGGAAACTTGCATGCCAGAATTTGCATTTTATTATTCACATAAGCTTCAAGATATTTAATTCTTATGCCTTTAAGATCTGCAACAAATAGTTCTTTACCAGTAGACATTACTTCTCTGATAATTTCAGATCTTTTGTAACATATTTTATGTTGCACCTTAGAATACCACTTCTGATGTAGCTTACTGTCAGTTTCAAAATACTGTGTGGTGTTCTCTTTGATATTATTTTGATCATGTAAGAGTATAAATTGCCTGACTTTAATATTGTTTCTCTGTCTCTTACTGCGGAGTCTTAGAGCTTACACTCTTCTGCTTAGTTTACTCCCTGGTACTCAAAAAGGAGACCAGGAACAGCATGAGGAGGCTTATATCACTGCCACTGAAAATAGCAGAAGAAAACCAAAAAATAAAGATCAAGTGCCAAGGTTGTTTTTCTCTTATTACCTAGGAGCATATGTATTATAGTGGGTGTATCCCTAAGATACTATTTATTGTACAACCATTATTTTTGTATATTAGGAAAGAAAATATGCTGCGAGTTAAAGACATAATATTTTTTGTCACTTAGAATTTTTATTTTATACTTATTTAAAGAACTCATACTTATTTAAGTGATTTTAATTATATAGCACTCTTGGATATGCACACAAAAGAAAGGTGAAATAAATGGATCAAAAGTATTCCTGAAGTGTCTTCAGCTCCAGAGTCTGATATTCCTCAATTACCTTCCAGCTCAGAGTCATCAAGTCCATGTTTATTCAAACATAGTTTGAGCTATAATATGTTCTTTTGGACCCTCAAGAGGTAATCTTGCACTCTGATTTTGAGCACCATCTTCCTAAACTATTAAAATTGTGCTCGATCTGTTAAGGGTATTTTTCCCCCCACAGGGAAAATATAATCATTTTCTCAGTTTTTATTCATTTCTTTCTTTCTTTTTTTTATTTTTTAAAGTTTCTTAATGCTAGAGAGTTAATTTGTTTCTGCAAGTGAGCCTTTGATTACCAGAGTGTAACTTCCTCATGCTGCAACACTTAAGTCTTAGGAAGAGTTCTCTGTGAAGTTAATTTTTATAAATTGAGTCTGGCTCCCTACTGACTTCATAAAATGGAAATTTTGTTTCTCTTGGGGTAGAGGAGAAACATAGCCCTTAGATGTAATAAAATCACACTAAAGTTTAGAGAAAATCTTTGAAAAGCCTATATTTAAAAGAAAATCATTACTTTTATGCTCAAATAATGTTACTCAAAATGAGATGAATTCTTGATTGCAAAACAGTAAAGCTCCCACACAGCCTTTTAAATACCCGGGACCATACTAAAAGATTGAAAGGAGAAAAGGAAAATAGTAAAGAAATAACCTTCACTAACTAAAGAAAAATTTTCCTTTTTATTTTCTTTTTCTATTTTTTTCCAAGCCTAGTCCTAACTCTAGCTGTTTGATGTTCTCATATTAATATTACAGTAAAAAGTATCAACAATGCAAATAGTATAATCAGCATATGTATGTAATGTTGATTTATTAAGTTTATCATTATAAAAATGAAAATCTTCTGATTTATAAAGCAGATTCTTTGGAATGAGGATAGAACATGTCCCTTAGGATCCCTCTTTGAGAGAGTCTGGGAGGCAGAGGTATGTGTTTCCTAGTTTTGAATTTTTATTTTATTTCAAAATGTTGGCTATATAGGGAATATAAGTGTATCAATATCTGATTAAATCTTTAGGAGATAATATTATAAATTGAATAATTAGATCAAAAGTATTCATTTTTAATTTGAAACATAAGCTGACAGTATATGAGTGCCTATCTCAGATAATAATCACCAGTATTGATCATCATCAGTTGTATTAACTTTTAAGGTGAGTTGAAAAGTACCTGTTCTAATTTACATTTTGTAATACTACTTAACTATATATTTAAAAAATTTACTTTTAGCTCCATTAATTTTGTGCATTAATTTGCAGATACGTTGGCTATTTTTCTTACCAAAGCATTAATACTTTCAATTTATTTCAAAGTATCTGTACATATTATTTTTGTTATCACATTATATTATTTTTGTAAATAAGTGCTATTCTTTTTAAAGTTTTTAATTTTTATGCAGTTGTTCTCTTATCCTGGCAAAATGGTTCTTTTGCTGACAAAGCAAACCTAGAAAAGAACCTATCCAATTATAAACTAATGATTTAAATACAATCTGTAGCTCATCTCAAAAGAAAATGGGAAGTTCTATCTGCCAAAAGCAAAGAAAGAAGTGGAAATCAGAGCACTAAGCCAGTAAATTTTCTACAAAATAAGATAATAGAAATAAATCCTATGTATAAGTAATGAACATAAATATCAACAAATCACACTGAAGAGTAGAAAGACAGAGATTCTAAGATGACTAAAATAAGAAAATATGGTTACAGACTACTTCACAACTAATATATAGTGCTGCCAATTTTCAAAGCTGGAAGAAAGATGTAAACCAGACTCCAGCAAGGTGGTAGAATAATATAACTTAAAATATTTTCACCCTAAATATCTTTGATCCTGGGTAAAGTGACAATTATTTGATCTCTTACAAGAAAGAAAGAAATATACATGAATTCCAGAAACTAAGAAAAATGTCTTTAAACCATAGGGACACCAGTAAATCCTCAAAATCTGGCTATTTTGGGGGAGTTAATGGTGTGGTCATAGTAATTTAAGAGATTTAAGTATAATGCCTCATAAGATGAGAAGATCAAGTTTTAGCTCTTAAAAAACAGAGAAATAGTCTGCAGATCCTTTGTGATAAACTGGAAACAAAATAATTATGTCCTCAAAGAAAATGACCCAAATCCATCCACTGGCACAAGGAGGAGAAAATAAAATTTTTGTTATGATTATATATGATTATGAGGCAAGCGAAACTCTGGTTCTCTACAAGAGTAAGATAACAATTTGTACTATTTACATAGGTCCAGAATTTATAAATTAAAAAAATTAACACCAGTGTTGTACTGATAGAACAATGAAAATTAACTTAGTAGAGTTATTCCTATTAGATTTCTAAATTTAAAAAGAGGGATCCATTAAAGGTTAGCTGTAGAATATAGTTTGATATCAAGCTATATTATAAGGCCACTGTAATCAAAACAGTCTGGTACTGATATAAGAACAGATACATAGATCAATGGAATAGAAGAGAGAGCTCAGAAATAAAACCATGTCTCTATAGTCAATTAATATTCAACAAAGAGGGCAGGAGTATAAAATGGAGTAAAAATAGCCTCTTCAACAAATGGTGTTGGGAGATGTGGAGAGCTACAGGTGAAAAAATGAAACTTGACCACCAACTTACACCATGCACAAAAACAAACTTAAGATGGATAAAAGATTTAAATATAAGCCACAACACCATAAAAGTCCTAGAGGAGAACATAGGCAGGAAAATCTCAGATAGCTCATGTAGCAATATTTTCACCGACATGTCCCCTAGATCAAGGGACAAGAAAGAATAAACAAATGAGACTTCATCAAATTAAAAAGCTTCTGCATGGCTAAAGAAAACATCAGCAAAATGAACAGGGAACCAACAGTATAGGAAAATATATTTTCCAATGACACCTTGGACAAGGGTTTGATCTCCAAAATACATAAAGAACTCACACAACTCCACTCCAGAAAGACAAACAATCCAATTAAAAAATGGGCAAGAGACCTGAACAAACACTTCTATAAGGAGGACATACAGAGGGCCCAGAGACAGATGAAAGGATGCTCAGCATCACTAGCCATGAGAGAGATGCAAACTAAGACCACAGTGAGGTACCACTTCACACCAGTCAAAATGGCTATCATAAACAAATCAATAGACAACAAGTGCTAGCAAAGTTGCGGAGAAAAGGGAACCCTAGTATACTGTTGGTGGGAATGAAGACTGGTATAGCCACTGTGGAAACCAGTTTGGAAATTCCTCAAAAAACTAAAAATGGAACTGCCTTTTGACTTGACAATTCCACTGCTCGGATTATACCCTAAGAATCCTGAAACACAAATTCAAGAGAATGTATGCACCCCAATGTTCATAGCAGTGGTTTTTACAATAGCCAAGTGCTGGAAACAGTCTAAGTGCCCATCAGTAAATTAGTGGATCAAAAACTGTGTTATATCACACAGGGGAATAGTATGCAGCACAAAGAAAGAACTCCTACCCTTCATGACAGCATGGATGGAACTGGATGGCATTATGCTAAATGAAAAAAGCCAGGTGGTGAAAGACACATAACCATATGATCTTACCTATAAGTAGAATCTAATCAACAAAACAAACAAGCAAGCAAAATAGAACCAGATACATGGAAATAAAGAACACATGGACAGTGACCAGAGAGGGGTGGGCTATAATGGAGTAAAGAAGGGGCAGGGTCATCAAGGAACATGTATAAAGGACCCATGGACAAAAACAATGGGGAGGGTGTAAGGATTGAATGTGGGTGGTGGAGGCGAGTAGGGCTGGGGAGAGTAATGGGGGGAAATGCATACAACTGTAATTGAACAAGCAAACAAACAAAAAAAGATTAGCTGTAGAAACCTAAGGATATAACCTACTGAACAATAGCCATGGACAACACAAACAGCAGAAATAGGCTGCTATTAATTTCTAATAATAAAATACAAAATGGGAATTAAAAAATAAATGTTTAAAATGCTTAAAAACATGAGAGTTGAAAATACAAAAAAAAATAACACTCCTTGAAAAAAGTATAGTTTTGTAAAGGAACCAGCTAGAATTTCTGAAATTAGTCCTAAAAAACAGAATTAAAAAGTAAATTAGTGAGTCAAATATTAGAAATGTCTGAAGAGAACATTGTTGTTAACTGGAAGGTAGATCAGATAAATTATCCAGAATACAATACTGAGAGATGGAAAATAATTAATGTAAGCAATGGAGATACAGCAGTGAACCAAACAGACAAGTCCCCTGTCCTGATGAAGTTTAGAACCTAGTAGTTGACTGGGAGTAAGGAGACATAATAAATAAGCAATTGCTATGTGTTTTGAATGGTTGCATTGGTTGGGAACAGAACAAATAGGATCTCTGTGTGTGTGTGTGTATGTGTGTGCATATATAAAATTCATTTTAAGTAATTGGATCACATGGTTAAGGAGTTTAGCAAGTCCAAAATCTGCAAGGTAGGCTTTCAGACTAGAGACACAGGGAAGAGCTGATGGAGTTCAAGAGCAAAGGCTCTCTACCCAGCAGATGTCAGCCTTTTTTTTTTTTTTTCCCCTGCTCAGGTCTTAACTAATTGAATGGGACCAGCCCACATTATGGAAGGCAATGTGCTTTAACTCAAAGTCCACCAATTTCAACACTAATCTCATCTAAAACCACCCCCACAGAAATGTCCAGAATAATGTTTAACCAAATATTAGGGCACCATGGCCCAGCCAAGTTTATATAACAAATTAACTCTTTTCATGGTGAAAAATGGTATGAGAACATAGTAGTGGTAAGAAGGAGGGAGCTGGTAAGGGGGAGGAATCTCAGTATGAGTTTGAGGTTAGTTTTTTCAAAAATAGGAAAATGAAGAAAAGTTTCTTTAAAATGGCAACATGTAAGCAGGGAACTAAGGAAATGAAAAATAAACCAAATGTCCATCTGCACCCCGAGGGAAGAGAGGTGTCGGCAAAGGGATCAGTAAGGCCCTGAAGTCGAAGCATGCATGACATGTTCAAGATCAGTAAGGAGGTCAGCGTGGCTGAAGCAGAATGGTCAAGGGGAAGACTGATAGGAGATTAAGTTAGAGAGGAAAAGGGGATAAGTAACTCATATGTTCTGTAGTCCAACTGATAGACTATGGATTTTACTCTGCATAGTGAGGTGGGAATAAATTAATGTGTTTTGAATAAGGATATGATTTGATATGGCTTTTCTTTATATTGAGAATAGATTGTAAAAGACAATAACAGAAACAAGAAATTACCTATGAAATTATTGAAGTTATAATGTAGGAAGGAGATGAAGGTGTCTTGATAGTGTTAGAGGGAGTCAGGATAAATATATTTCTGGATATATTTGAAATTATGGCTGACCAGATTTGCTTATGACTTCATTGAGAAAAATGGAGGAGTCAAAGATGATTCTAAGAGTTTTGACTTGGGTATCTGAGAGAATAGACTTGTTTTTTATTGAGATAGAAAACACTGGGGGGAAAACAGGGTGCAGGGGGATGTCATATGTTTAGTGTATTTTTAAAGATGAGATGATTATTAAACACATTTCAGTGAAAAATTTAAGTTGCCACTTGATTATTCACAGGTTGTGTGAGGTCTGGGCTGGGTATATAATGATCCCAAGAATCATCAACAGTTAAAAACATAAAAGAGAAAATATATTTAATGTGAGTTCCAGAAAGAAAATAATAGAGAGAAGTATTTAAAGAGAAAAATAGCTGAGAACTTTTCAAAACTATGATACAAAACTAAGGTGTAGAAAATAAATAAACTCTTAATAACTCTATATCTTGGCATACTTCAGTGAAGTGGCTGAACAGTAAAGTCAAAAAGGTGTACTATAAGGTTAACCAGAGATAAAACTCTAATAATAAAGGCCTCACATCAGGAGTAAAGGGCAAAGAGTGATTCAGGTTTCACAGGTGTGTGTATTTGTCAAAACTCATTGATTGTACACTTGAAAATTGTGCATGTTCTTGCATTAGATTTTGTATCAAAAGGAAATTCCAAAAATAAATATTAAATTTTAGATAATATTCACATTTAAATAGGAGAAAGTGCATTGATGTATGTAATGTACTTTGAAATGCATCAGAAACAAGATGCACAAATGGATGGATAGATACCATGTGATATGTAGAATCTAGGAGATGGATGTAAGAATAATCATTGTATATTTTTTCAAATTTGCTGTGTGTTGTCAAATTTTCATCATAAAATGTCGAAAAAAAAGAATAAAGCCAGAGAATTTAGTTCTCAAACTACTAAGGAAATTTAATTTTCAATTTAGAATATTTACCTAAAATTTTTAATGAAAGGACAATTCAAGTTTAAGGGTAAAATGAAGATATTTTTAAACAAAGGCTGAGTTTACCACGAAAAGATCATTGCAGAAAGCTCACCTGAGGCTACACTTAAGAGAGAAGAAACTAAAGAAGGAATAAAATGTAAGAAGTAATAATGAACAAAAAATACTTAAAACACATGCCTGGCCATGTTACCTATGAACACACGCATAAACAGTTTGTTAGGTGTCTATTTCTCCAGACCCTCACAAGCAATCAATGGTCAAAGTTGACATTTGAGCTCCTAATTGTTCTGTATTATGTACTTCAGCAATACAAGAAGTTGAAACATTTAAAGTTTTTTGATTTCAGGCAAACTATCTTCCTTTAACCAAGGTACATTTTTTCCCCTAAGTTAATTGGGGTTTAAGTTTAAAACTGATTTATGAGCTATTTAGTATATTGTTTCACTCATTGACTTTCGTGGGTTTTGTGGTTATGTTTTTTAGTTTACCACTTACCTCTTAATTCTATTTATGGTATTTAAAAATTTTTAATCATTTTTAAATATTTATATTTCTCAAAAAATCCAGCTTTTTAGTTTTAATGTAATTCTTAGAAATCCATAACCACTCCAAGAGCACAATTCAATTATGTTTATTTCTAAATTTTTCATATTTCAGCTTTTAGGTGTGACATTTTGATCAATTTAAATACTATTTTGTTGTATAAAATACGGTAGGAATTCAAGTTAATTTTTTCCTCCTTGTGTTTGCATTTATTTAAATTGCATAATGGGAATCCATGGATGGATTAGAATTTATTTTACAAGATTTTCTCTAGTTTCAAATGTGGGACTTTTGTAATGTATACCAGCATTTCTATTTTTATGCTGCCCGTATTGAAATAAAAATTTTTTAAGTAATGTCAGGACATTAAATATTCAGGATTGCAGGCACAGTTGGAAGGCTAATGAGTTAATATGAAAACATTTATGACATCCCGATAATGACATTGTGTCTTTGGCAATGTTAGGGCAACATTTAATATTTTAAAATTGACTTCGCAATGCTGCAGATTTATTTTCAAAGATGCATCAATGTATTACTTTTACAGAAGCCAAGAAATGGGAAGAGTAAGCACAGACTATTGAAATCACTTTAAATTTAGTTATTTAAGATATCACTAACTGTTAATTTCACTGCATGAGTCACGCAGTCATAAAATTGTCTTGGAAAGCCGGATTCATCAAAGGTTAATGAGTGGTTAATTTTCACGGTGGGAGATGTGATAGCAAATATTTTTCTTATCTCTGATTGACTTGTATTTTTAGTTGTCTAGAAGATTTGTGGAATGTTTTCTAAATGTATATTTTCCTTCCATCTTCTACATTTTATAAAGTCATAAAAATAAAGTGGTGATTTTTATTCTTATGCATTTTTATTCTTAATTAATAGTTTAATTTAAGTATTGCCACTAGTTGTTGCTTTGGTACTTCAATAGAAGTAACAAAGAGGATTAGGAATTTAGATATCAATTGGAAATGTGTTTGACCTCCCCATTTTCAAAAGCTGATTAGTGATACTCAACTGAAAACTGGAGGAGGGCTTTTGATAGATCTTTGAAGTGTGTTTTCTGTAAAACCATTCTTTGAAGTGTTTTTTCTGTAAAACCATTCCTTTGCAGTGCTTTGTCTTTCAAAGACAAGTTTTGGTTCCCTCAGAATCCCAACTCAATCTCCTCAACTCAGAGAGTGCATGGGGCTGTTGCTGGGTACCTCCTCTCAGGCTATGATATGGGAACTTTTTCCCAAGTAGTAATTCAGGGCAATCAAGGGCTCTTCTCATTTGTTTCCTGTCTCTCAGGGATTACTGTTCGAAACTGCCTGATGTCCAACATGTTGAGTGTCATTGTTACACATATTTGTTCTGATTATTTATGCAGGAGGGCAAATCTGGACTCATGGTGCCTGGATTTGGAGTCTGTCTAATGGTTAAAATGCCAAAAAGCAATTTTTAGTAGCATTTGACAAGATGATCATAAAATTTCTTTGGAAATCCAAAGGACCTAGAATAGCCAGTTTCAAAACTGGAGAATTTATAGTGCCTAATCTGGAAACATATTATAAAGCTAAAATAATCAAAATAATGTGGTATTAGCATAAAAAATGGACATAGAAAACAATGAGGCAAAAATGAGAGTTCAAAAATAAATCCTTACATTTAAGGTCTTTTGATTTTTAGCAAAGGTGGCAAGACAGTTAAATAGGGAGGGAATAGTCACTTCAATAAATAATTTTGGGGTAAGTGGGCATCCACATGCAAAACAAATATGTTTAGAGCCTTACCTCACTTGACACACAAAAATTAACTTAAAACTGAATCATAGATTGAAATATGAGGCGTAAGATGCTAAAACATAGAAAAAAGGAGAAAACCTTAATGACTTTGGATTGGGTGAAGAGCACATAGTGTGATAAAGAAAAATAATAATCTATAAAATAATGGATCAGGTTTTGAGAAATAATATTAATACATATTCTAATATTGGACCATCCTTGCACATCTAGAATCAATCTTACTTGTTCATGGTGTATTTCTTAGTTTCCTTTAAGATATATTTTCTAGTGTCTATTAAGACATTTTAAGTGTATAATAATTAATTTTGTCAACAGTTTTATTTGTATATTTTATAAGGTTTTTTATACACAGTTTATTATTTAGTTTTTGCCTACTTGACAGGAAATAACTAAAGGAATTCTACTGTGTTTCTTATATCAATTTGTTTCTTGTGCTTATAATTTTTAAAAATATTTTTTGATATAATAGTATTCAGTGCATAAGGATTTATGACAGTTATATCTTCACTGTGCAGTTTCATAGCACCTAGCATACTTTTGCTTCTTATCAAAATTAAAATTTCATAAAACCCTTAAGCCTTTTCTCTCACATGCTGCAACAAACACATCTTTCTTCATTTATTCCTGCACATTTTGTGGAACCAAATGTAAGACATCACATGCTTCCCTGTTATATTCTTTATGTACTGGACACTTTAGGGCGAGAACAGGCTTTTTATTTCTCTGCTTGATCAATAACCTATATTCTTCTCTGCTTAAGATGAAAAGGTAAGGACTTTATATAGAGCAGTATGAAATTAAGCATATAAGTGCTTAATATCTACTGTTACATATAGATATCAATGGATGAATGAGATTACACACACACACACACACACATGCACTCATATACACAGGGTCTGGCAGAAGCAAGGCCTGCTTGAGTGTGGTTGGTAGGATAATAATATAGGTGTAATAATTTATAGTTTCAATTTGAA
This sequence comes from Mormoops blainvillei, assembly GCA_004026545.1. Lineage (NCBI taxonomy): Eukaryota > Metazoa > Chordata > Mammalia > Chiroptera > Mormoopidae > Mormoops > Mormoops blainvillei. Next base: position 15,645 of record PVJD01003078.1, read on the forward strand.
CACTTCACCTAAAATGTCATATGGTGTGCTTGAGTGTGATATTGTTATGTTATAGAATTACATGCTTAGGATTTTGTAATAAAAGATTTTGTAATAAAAAAGGGGTATTATTTGTACTATATATATATATATATATATATATATATATATTCTATAGATTCTGTGTTGACCCCCCCAAAAAAAACCCTGCTTACTGTATCAGATATCAGATATCAGTTTGATATAATACCAGAGTTTATCTAGTCCAGCTTCATTCCGTATGAATTAATGCTTTTCCAATTATCAATTTTCTGAGGTTCATGGTTTTTTTTTTGAGACTAATGCAATTGTAAACCCTCTCCAAGGGTACACATAATCTTACAGGCAGTTTTCCATATGATTTTGAGAAAAGAGGTCACAACATTCTGAAAACACATATTGAGTATTGGATTTCCCAAGCGTCCATGGGAGCAGAATGAGAGTCCCTGATTGCAATATCCTTGGTGACTATTCATGTTTTACTTAAATGTCTCCAGTAATGAGGATCTCACTAGCTGATGTACTCTAAAAACTGGTTTTCTCCTTTTAGTCTAAAATCTGCTCCTTATACCTTTTAGTTACTGGCAATCTTTTAGCTTTCTACATCTATACTGGATAAATTTACTATCAATCCCATACACTTCTCTTCAGTTAATCAAACTCAGTAACTGTGTTCCCCATGAATGACATTATCAGAGTCAACCAATTAATGACAGAACTTCCTCCAGAGAGACAGCTAGTAAACACTGGTTCTAAAATTCCACAGGACAACAACACAAATATCTCAACTCCATCAATAGTTTAAACAATAAAATAGTTCCTAAGGGGAACACTTAAGATTTGATCAGGAAACATGTTAGCCCAGTTAAAGGTTCCAATAGTGAAAATAATCATAGTCTAAGAATGATTGGGGGCTAAGGGAAGGTATCCTCTAGGTAATACAAAAACGCATTCTCAATCTTGTTAGAAAAAAATAACCCAAAACCTCACAGACATTTGACTGCTAAATCAACTGCTACCTAAGAGATCCTTAAAGGTCTAGGTACTCACTGTTGCCTTTGCTGATAATAATTCATGTAGAGTCTCATTAACTTTTCTAGAAAATCAGTGAGGGCTTTTGTCCCCATACAGATCTAGGTTTCATTACTTATTTTGTTTTACAGTTTGGATAATCTGGAAAACATAATCAACTACTCATATTATTGATTTAAAAATGGTACAGTTATCTCATACATTTATTAGGTGCTTACTAAATACCAGTTGCTTTTGCCTTCCCTTTTTTGTTATCAGTTAGCAATTGCCATACAATAAACACAAATTCAGGGGCTTAAAACAATAGTCAGTTCTTTATATAGCTCATGGTTTGTGGGCTACCTGGGCCTTCACTAGTCTGAATTATCTTGGCAGCTCTGTCAAGTTTCTTTCATCTCCCTCCTGGGACTGTAAACCAGCCCAGGCTTTCCTTTTCATGGTGACTCAGAAGCACAGCTTATTTCAAACCTCTTTTTTTTTTTTTCCTACTGGCCAAAGCAAGTCACATGGCTGAGTCAGGTTCAGAAGCCTCATATTCTGCCTTCATGTGAGGGCATTGAAAGATTATATGCCAAAGGACGTGGAGATGGATAAATGTGAAAAATTGGTAGGGAACATTAATGCAGTTTACCACATTTTCCATCAGCCATGAGGACTTAAAGTGGATTTCAGTAATGTGTTTATGTGAGTCTTGTTTTATAAAAGCATCTCCTAGCCAGCAATGATATAACAGTAAGGAAACTGACATGAGGTAAAATGAAAATTTATAGTATTGACTAAAAAGCAGAGCTTATATCTGAAATGTGTGTGTGTGTGTGTGTGTGTGTGTGTATGCAGTAATTTTCAAAGTATGGTCTAGGGACACTTGGTGTCCCCGAGACCCTTTCAGAGGGCCTATTTGGTAAAAGCTGTTTTCATAATAATACTGAGATTTTTTTTTTGTGCTATGTACTTTCATTCTCTTATAACTATATAGTGGCAATTTTCAGAGGATACATGATATCACTTTGCAACAGAGTGAATGTAGGAGCAGGTATGAGAGTACATTTTTCTTTCATTAAGTTAGGTCAGATATTAAAGAGGTTTGCAGAAATGTAAAATGATGTCACTCTTCTCACTGTGTTTTAACTTGGGAAAGTACAGTTTCTTTAAAATTAAAATATGTTATGTTAACTTATAGTGGGTTTATATTATTTTAAAGAATTATTAAATAAATATTTTAAATCCAGCAAATATAATCTGCAAAAAAAAGCTATTTGTAGCACTCTATAATTTTTAAAATTATAAAGAATATCTAAAAAAGTGTTTTCGAACATGGGAAGAATTAAAAGTCAACACTTTAAAGAATGGTGTATGCAACAGGATGCACAAAGAAGTAGTTTTTATAAAACAGAAGTAGAAAGCCATTAAGAAAAAAGAAGATGAAATTTAAAAAGGAAGATTGCAATAAAAAGGACATTGTATAGAAGAAGGAATTATTTCAAGAAAAATAAAACATGGTCAGAGAATTAAAATCCCATCAGTAGCAACCAGGATCTAAATCAACACTTTTAAATAATAAAATCAATGACATTGAGGGAAACCTTTGGCAGTCCTCCAAGGATGCAATGTGAAAGTATACAATGAATAAAAAATAAGAGAAAGAAAATGATAGTTATGGGGATAAAATACCGAATATATTTTCTCTCTGAGGAGATGCGAGAGACACTGGGACAAAAGTGACAACAGTGCACATAATAGAATAAAACTTTCCCAAAAAGTAAATAGAGCAATATAGTTTTTAAATTATGAATATGAACTTTGAAAACTTTTATGTCACAACAGATAAAAATCAGTGAAAGCAGAGTCACGATTATACATGTCCTAGCAAAATTAGATTCTAAAGACAAAATTCAGGGGAAAAGACTGCCAGTTAAAAACATTAATATAGACTACTTCTAGGTATCATGGAATGGTAACGTTACTGAAGGGCAGGTTTGACTGCCTGCCATGATGAAAGCCAATACTGGTAGACAGGTGCTGGTGCAAAGGAAAGAGGTATTCAGGTGCTGTGACCAAGGAAGATGGTGGGTTCCCGTCCTAAAAATCATCTCAACATCTCTGGTCAAGCCGTTGGTCAAGCCAACGGCTTTTATAAAAAGAGGGAAAGGAAGTGGGGACATATAGGCAGTGTTCTTGCTAGTTCCGACAAAGATCTTGTCAAAACATATTGAATACTTCTGGAGCAGCTGAATTTCTGTGGTCAGTCAGTTCCTTTCTGGACAGGAACTGGAACTGCTGGTCCCTGCAGTGTACTAAAATAGAGGTTAAAATAGATGTTGTTAGTAAAAAAAATTGTTCCTGTTTTTGGTCTAAAAGGTTTGTTAGTTTATTAGTTAGTATATTTAATTCTGGTTAGTATGATACTGCATGAAGATTATATGTTTTTCATTTTCTATTACAGTAACTGTTTATGGAGATAAGGCTGAAGTCCCCAAATTTTCTTCTTTTATATGTATAAACATCATAATTTAAAAATTATAAAATTATAAACAAATTATCAAAATATACCATCCATGTTCTCTTAGTGAGTCACATAGACTACCTGTCAAAGTTGAAACACACTTAAGAATTCAAGATTTGGGAACACATGGAATAAAATTAATGCCTCCCAACCCCCCACCATCACAGGCCACCAACTCTAATGCTGAAGGAGCAATAAGGTTTACTCATCTGTTATATTGAGTTACTGAACATGAGTTGTTAAAAGTACCATCTTCATATTTTTACAACATTCTTTTTCTCTGCTAACTGTGTGTGTGTGTGTGTATGTATATGTGTGTATATATACATGTGTTTATGTGTGTATATATATATATATATATATATATATATATATATATATATATATATATATTCTGGTTCTGCTTTTCATAAGTATCATCGGCTCACCTCTTTTATTTCCCAGACTCCTGGATCTGGCAATTTATGTACTTGTGCAGTGATCCAGAATGAAGACGTCAGCTGTAGAAGTCATAGATGGGGATGCAAAACAAGCTTGGAATGACAGGAAGAAAATCTAAAATGTAAATCAATATCTATTCCAATGATGGCATAATTCCAATAAAATGATCCTGCCACCAAATAGCTGAGTGCTGCATACACTGAGGCATTTAGTAGGCTGAATAAATGGCCTCCAAACATACCTAGTCTTAACAGCTAGGACCTGTGAATGTTACCTTATTTGGAAATACTATGTCTGCAGATGTGATTAAGTTAAACCTTGTGATGGGGAGATTATCTTGGATTATCTTTGTGGATTCTAAATGCAATCCTTATAAGAGAAACACAGAAGGGAATTTGATACAGACAGAAGAAGATAAGGCAATGCAGCCCCAGAGGCGGAGGTTGGAGTTAGCCAGTTATAAGCCAAGGAATGCCAGCAGCTACCAGTTGGAAAAGGCAAGGGACATATTTTTTCCTAGAGCTTCTGGAGGGACTGTGGCACTGTCCACATCTTAATTTCAGTCAAATAAAATTCATTTTAAACTCATGGCTTCCAGAGCTGTGAGAGAATATATCTCTGTTGTTTTGGGACACCAAGTTTGTGGTAAGTTATTACAGCAGCCACAGGAAACTAATACAGAGCTCATTAAGAAAATTTAGTAGCCAGTGGTGGCTGTAGCTGGAGAAGCCTGATGAGGGAAAGTACATGCTGTTGTGCCCAGGCACAGACATTTGTTTAGGGTTTGTTGAGTACTCAGTGATATAGCTGGGGGAGAAGGCTTCCTGACATTCATAGATCATACCTTCTATTGGGCATGTCACATTACATAAACTCTTACTCTTTAGATGATTTTAGAGATTTACCTTCATTCCTCTTTTCTAATCATTCACATCTTGATCTTTCTGTCTTTGACTATCTGGACAAACCACTACTGCTCATGAATCAATGTGTATCTTATCTTACTGTTAACTCTCTTTCCAAGGACAGGGGGAAAAATGTAGTGCCAGATTCTTCCCACTGGGCATTTTTACTGTACTCACTGTCTTTTAGAGTTACCCATGAGTGAAGCTTTAATGACATAGCAGATAGTTCCAATGGGATCAGCCAAATGTGTTGAGCATGAGTTGCAAAGCCTTCATCCATGGGCCAAACCAGCCTCTGGCCTGTTTTTAAAAGACCTGTGAGCGAGAATGATTTTTTTTTTTATATTAAAAGTGTTATAAAAGAAAACAAAACAGAATGTGTGACAGAGTCTGTATATGGCCTGCAGTGCCTAAAATATTTCCTTTATGGTCCTTTATAGAAAGATGCTTGCTGACCCCTGGTATTGGGCCATTTCAAAGCAGGCTCAATTTTTTTTAACCTAAGTAAATTGATTAGAGGAAACTTTTCTTTGAAACAATTACATATGGAGCAAGAAGTGGCAGTGTGGCTGCAATAGAAGCTCCAAAATCCTAAATAAGCCCATCAACCTAATTATTCTCCATGGCTGACTGGTTCACAGTTCTCAATATACTATTTATTTCTACTTGACAATGCAGAACTGCTTATTATTCCTAACTTTGCTTCTATTTGAATCAATTTCCAGCTTACGATGAGCAATTTGGATTATATGATCCCTTGATCTTTCAAGATCATGTGTTCAATCTCTACCAAGACTCAATAAAATACTATGACCTGTTTAAGTAAAGAAAATAGTTCATTATTAAAAAGTACGTGACTTTGTTCCAAGATCTTGGCTGATTTGACTGTGAGTCCGTTGTCGTTATTGAGGTTTGCTACTAGCTTCATGAAGCATCTTACTCAGGCACTTAGAGTATTGTAAGATCAACTAGTTCCTAAGGGTTGAAAGATACAACCCTGCTCTTCAGTCTGGACTAACTAGAAAAGTTCCCTTTGCTCTGAGTCCCAAAGTGATAGGATGCCACTAAAGTGGCTTCTAGTAATTACTAAGCTCTAGTCTTCACTTGCTCCCTTATGTAATTCTTTCTTTTTGATTGTGGGCTACATCTAGGTTCTCACTTCTAGCAAAAGGAGAATAAAGTCAGCAAAATTAATGGGTTGTCGCTTCCAAGGTTGGGGTACAAAAAAGTGTAACTTTCCTCTCTAACACTTTTTCTCTTGAAGCCCTCATTCCAGGGGGAGCAGGCTTCAATGTTGCGAGTAGCTCTGTGGAAATGCACATGTGGCCAGGAACTGATGTTTCTGGTCAATAACCATGAGCTTGGAAGCTAATCTTCTTGAAGCTTACCCACAGCCTTATGAGTAGGTTTGTAAGTAAACCCTCCCTAAGCTGACCTATGCAATCCCACTGAATAGCTTGATTGGACTCTTGTGAGAGACCCTGAGGCAGAGGACCCAGGTAGGGTACTCCCAGATTCCTGACCCACAGAAACAATAAGATAATAAGTTGTTATTGCTGTAGGATTCTAAACTTGGGGCTAATTTGTTAGGTAGCAGTAGGTAACTAATGCACCAAATCCAAGAAAAAAGTATTTTGGGTCATTTGTCCAATTGATTGGAGGAGGAATCCAAATTTGTTATATGTTGCTTCTGAAATCCAAACGAACCACTGAAAATTCTTTTTCTTTCTCATTAGAGGGAAGTTCAAGGAGCAGTTTTCCTTTATCATCTGGGGATATCTCAACATACCTAGACAACTAGACACACTAGAATATTATTGAGATGACAAACCCTTTTCATTGTTATAAGACTGTTCTCTATGTTCCAGCAATATGTGTCTTCCCAAAACATCTGTGGAACCTGTTGCTTCCTAATCTGCAGGTCCTATTTATATTATGCTGTCATTAATATGGTGGATAAAATATGATATTATTCATGATTGAGATAGGGTTAAATATGTGAAATACTTGCAATTTAAACAGTGGCACCTAGCCAAGAACTGATTTAATCTCATTGCAAGATGATGAAGTCCTGCTGGTTCTGTCAGGCAAGTACAAATGATTCTGTTTTTTTAATGTTTATTGGGGTAGGGGAAAAAGTCATCTAGACTAGTTGCTTCATTTCAGGTGCTGTGGATCATATTGGTTTATTTCAATAAATGTTATATGCCTAGAACAGTAGCTGCATTTTTTTCTCTCAAGTGATTAAGGTTATGATAAACTGTTGTCATTTTCCAAAATTCATCTGTATTTTTGGTTTAAAATAAATTACATATGGGTGTATACATTTATAAATGTTATGTACATATATACAAATATATAGTTTTTACCTAATACTCATGTTATTGAGGAATAATTTATAAAAAATTGATCTTATTAAAAATAAGTCAAATTATTAAGTTTGAGAAATGAATACACTTTTAATAACTACTTCTACAAAATATAGAATAAGTCTATCATTTTACAAATTCCTTTGTGCACATTTTCAGTTAGCCCATGCCCACTAGAGATAAATAATTTTCTGATTTCTATCATCATAAATTAGTTTTGCCAGTTTTTGAGTTTTATATGCATAATAATATATATTATGTTGTCATTTCTATTCAACTTATTTTTCTCAGCTTAATGCCTATGAGATTCTTGTATGAAGTTACATTTAACAGTAGTTTGCTATTTTTAATACTAAGAAGTATTTCATTGCATGAATATATTACAACTGGTTAATTCATTCACCTGTTAATGGACATTTGGACTATTTCCAATTTTTGATTATTATTAATGAAAAAATTCATGAACATTTTTTTACAAATTTTAGGTGGGCATATTTTTTTTATTCCTCCCAAGTAAAAATATGGGATTGAACTTGCTGGAATATTAGGTTGGTGCATTGTGTCTCTCAGCTCCAAATCTACACTTTTTGGGTCTGCTTTGTGATTTTAGAGCTAGACCCCTCTTTTTTGTTAACTGTGTTTTGTTAGTTGGCACTATGTTAGACTTTGCCAGTAGAGGTTTCTGGAGGGATAATTCAAAGCCAGGGCAGAAGAGACTGTCCTTCCTTCTTCTGATGTGATCAGAATTCAGGGGACCAGTTAAGTGTTTGTCCTTAGCCTGCATCACCTTGCAAGTTTCTCCACCACTAGTAGCATCTCGTGTTCAGCTGTGGGCTACTAACTTTCCTTTGATACCAACTATATGCTCATAGTTTAACTATAGTCCACATGCTTTGGCAAGTTCTTCAAAACTGTGTGTTGCTGTGTCAACCACACCCTCTTTTAAAAAGTCTGAATTGCCATAAGTGTATGTGTGTGGGGAGGTGGTGGTGGTAGTTCTCCAAAATTCCAAGTTCTTTCCTTGTTTACTCTCCCTCAGTCCGGTGTAGTAGCTGCTTTTTGCATTTCATTCTTAGGGACCATTAAAAAATCTCTTTTAACCTTTCTATTAATTAGATACATTTAAAACACTTATTCATCAAGATATATGCACCCCCATGTTCATTGCAGTATTATTTATAATAGCCAAGACATGGAAACAGCCTGTGTCCTTGATGGATGGTTGGATAAAGATGTGGTCCGTATGTACAATGGAGTACTACTGAGCCATAAAAAAAGTAAAATACTGCCCTGGTCAATGTAGCTCAGTTGGTTGCTGCAAGCTCAATTTCTGGCCAGGGTACATACCTAGATTGTGGATTCAATCCCTCCCTGGGCATGGGCACGTGTGACCCCCAGTCTGGATAGGTAAGATCCCTGTTCTGGGCATGTATGGGAGGCAACCAATAAATGCTTCTCTCTTGCATTAACGTTTCTCTCCCTCCCTTCTTACTTCTCTCTCTCTTAAAAAAAAAAAGAGAGAGAAAGAAAGAAAAAAAAGCCATGAAAGAAATTTCCTCAAGTGAAGATGACAAAAAAAAAAAGATGAAATATTGCCATTTGTGAAAACATGGGTAGATTTTGAAAGTTATTATGCTACTTGCAATAAATTAGACAGGAAAGGATAAGAACTATAAATTTTACTTATGCGTGGTTTATAAAACAATAAGAAACAAATAAACAAACCAAACAAATAAACACCCCAAACTCATACATTGAGACAACAGGATGGTGGTTACCAGAGGGAAAGAGGCCTGGGGGGAAAACAAAGGAGGTCCAATATATGGTGATGATAGGGGACTAGACTTTGTGTGGTGAGCACGCAAGAGTATACAACTGTCATATTATAAAGTTGTATACCTGAAATTTACACTGTAATTTACCAATGTTACCCCAATAAATTTAATTTTTTTAAGTTAAAATAAATCAATAAATACCTTTTACTAGTTAACAGTTTTTTATGTTACACTTTTCAGATCTAAATTACTGGCATGATATCTAACTCTGATTGAACCCTTACTGAGAATTGAGGTTTTTAATTTAGTAAATAAAAGGCATGACAGTTACAACATGGTTTTACCACTTACCACTTAGGTCAGCATGTTAACAGTTTCAGGTTTCTCCATGGATTTGCTAATATTTGGTATTATCAGTTTTTCTTTTTAAGTAATTTTAGCCATTTGAGTGTGTAAAAGTAATATTATCTTCTTCCCTGTCTTCTCATTTAAACCAATATTTGGGGTATTCAATTTAATACTGATTTTTTAGTTATATTATTTAACATATTGTTTTGCTTGTCTTCATTTTGTTTATGGTTTTTCTGGAATTTTGTTCTGTTCTTTCATCTGGGACACGTATCTTTGTGTCCGAAATGACACAAAGTGTTTGTTTCTATGTATTGGGTAGAAATTTTATGGCTCCCAGTCTTGGTAAAGTGGTCTTATATAGTAGGTGTCCTCTGAGGCCCAGTGGCACAGTCTCCCTAGTCACCTGTCCCTTGTGTGTACCTTCCTGTTGTAATTGAGCTCTGATTGCTGTTGGCATGTCAGTGGGAAAGACTGACCCTAAGGCTATGAGCACGGGCCTTGACTATAGCAGATAAACTGTTGTGTAGGGACTGACTCTGCAGAACAGGATTTGCTATACCAGGGCTCCGATGCCTTTTGAGTACGCCCTTTGGGTGTGTCATTTGTGGAAGTGGTTGTGTGGTTTCTGGTGTGATCTGAAGCTGACCACCAGGTGAGCTGGTTCTGGGACCTTTTGTGAGGTGCAGGCCAAGGTCAGCCACTGCCTGTGTCCTGCCAGGGGCCACCTGGTATGAGCTTCAAAGTGATATGTAGTTGGTTGCCACTTGTGCTGAACTTAGAGGTGCTTAGAAGAGGCTAAGCTCTGAACAAAGGCTGTCTGCCACTAATACCAGGCTTGGGGCTGCTGAGCAAGAAACGTGGGGCATGCCTAGGCCAGATGCTGCTGTTGTGGTTTGTGAACATTTTAGAGATTTTAGGAAAGTCTATAGCACAAGCCAAGACAGGCCAAATGTATGGAAAAGCCACTAGAGGCATCTTGGGTAAGCCTACAAGTTGTGTGGTACAGGGGCTCAGGGAATCACCAGGTTGGTGTGACGATATTAGCTAGGCTGATGGAAACTTAGGCTTGGAGCCCACCTTTGCCTACAGGCTGGTTTGGGGGAGGGCCCAGCAAAACAAAACAAAACAAAACAAAACAAAACAAAACAAAAAACCAATGGCTTCTTGCCAGCTCTTTTGTTTGAGAAAAAGCAGCCCCTCCAGCCCTTGCCCAGAACCAGACAATTCATTGACTTCCTGTTTGTCCCTGGTACACTTTTTGAGTTACTGCCCCAGCACTGGAGCTCAAAGCAAGTAAACTCATACATGGGCCCTTTAAGAGGAACACCTGGGACTCCAAAAGCCCTCTGTGTCACTCAGCCACAATCCCTGCTGATTTTTACAGCTCCAAGTTATGGAGACCTCACTTCCCAGCACTGGAAACCTGGGCTGGAGGGCCTGGTATAGGGCTGGGACCACTGGTCCCGAAGCTGAGACATCGCTCCAGACTTTTAACCTCCATGTCTGAGCGTGGGATCAGGTAGTTCTCATCTCTGCCCCTCCTACCAGTTTCCACATGGTTTCTTTATATCCTTAGTTATAGAACTTTGGATCAGCTAGACTTCAGGCATTTCTCAATGGTGGTTGTTCCATAGTTTAGTTGTAATTTTGACATATTTTCAGGTGTAGACAAGCACACCACTTATCTACTCCACCATCTTGACTGGAAGTCTCTATCCGTGTTTTATTTTCACATGCAGTAGCTCTACATCACTGAACAAGCTCATATGCACTGTTATTGTTTTTGCTTTGAATACTTAGTTGAATTTTAAAGAGCTCATGAAAAGAAAAAATAGAATTTTATGCCCCGGCTGGTGTGGCTCAGTGTATTGAGTGCTGGTCTGAGAACCAAGGGGTTGCCCATTTGGTTCCCAGTCAGGGCACATGCCTGGGTTGTGGGCCAGGTCTCCAGCAGGTGACATGCAAGAAGCAACCACACAGTGATGTTTCTCTCCCTCTCTTTCTCCCTCCCTTCACCTTTCTCTAAAGATAAATAAATAAAATCTTTATCAATAAAGGAAAAATAGAATTTTATATTGCCCTTCTTAATTTATCACTTGGCACAATCTTTACCCCTTTCTATAGTTCTATTTGTATTCTATTATCATGTTTTGTTTAGCCTGAAGAATTTTCTTTGGAATTTGTTATAGTGTGTTACATTGCTTATAAATTTTTTTGCTTTCATTTATTTGAAAATATTTCACTTTTATTTCTGGTTTTCTTGTTAGATATGGAAATTCAGATAAACACGGTTTGTTTCTTTCTTTTTTAAGATATACGTCTCCACTGTCTTTGGTTTCCTTTGCTTCTGATGAAATGTCAGCCATTATTCTCGTTGCCCTTATGTACTGTGTTTGTCCTTTACTTAAAATTCTCTTAAGAATTTATTTTATGTTTAATATTTAGACATTTGATCAGAATATACCCATGTTTGGTTTTCTTTGTATTCACTGAGATATTTAGATAAGTGGATTGATGTTTTTAAACAAATTTGTTAAAATTTCAGCAGTGCTTTCTTTAAATATTTTTATGTTTCATCCTTTCTCTCATATTCTTCTCAGGCTTAGATTTCAGACATTAGCCTGATTTCTCTTGTCCAATAGGTCACTGTGACTCTGATCATGTTTAATTTTTTATTACAGTGTGCATAAATTTGTTTTAATTTGCATAATTTCTATTGACTTCTGGTTTACTAAGACTTCTGATTGTAGTGCCGAGCCTGATAAGCTTATTTAGTTAAGTTTTAATTTCAAATTATAATTTTTGGTTTTATCTTTTCTTTTTGTTTCTTTTAAATATTGCCACATCTGTCATTATTTTCATCTCTTTACCTATTATATCCACCTTTATTGACATTTAAAAAATAGTTATGAAAGTTATTTTAAATTATCTCTGATAATTTCAACATCTGGGTCCTGTGTAAATCTGTTATTATTGGCTATTTTCTCTTGATTGTGGTTCACTTTCCCCTGCTTCTCATGATTAGTAAGATTTTATTATATCCTCAGGTATTTGAAATGATATATTTTAGATAGTGGATTCTGGTTGAGTTTTTTTAATCTCTGAAGAGTAATGAATTTCATTTTGGCAGACAGTTAAATTTGACATGCTTCTGTGGAGGCTCGGCTTTAGACTTTATTATAGTTGTCAAGTCTTACTCCTAAGACTTGACCATTCAGAATTTTCCTTGGAAAGTCCAAGTTGTTTATAAAGGATTTCCTATTGCAAGTACTTTCTCCTTTCTCAGCATTGAGCAGCTGCTAAAATATCTGCTTAGTGCTGTTCATCTAGCTTTTACTTTGCATTGGTAGGTTTTATTTTTTAGTATTACCTTATTACTTATTACTAAGGAGATGAGGGAAATGTGTATACAGACTTTGTGGTTCCTTTCTCTAGAGTTCCTTCTCCATTGTTCCTTACTTATTTTTCACACTGGGAAGTCCTAAACTTTAATTTTTAACACATCAGCCTAACAAAGCTAAATTCTGCTTGTCCTCTATGCTTTGTGCACCGTCCAAACTGGGTTCCTACAGAGCAAGAGGGCTTAAATGTCACTGTCACTTAATTTGCCTCAATGGCCACTTTCCCTCTAGTTTTTGGATGCTTTTAGGCAGTTTGCCATGTCTTCCTACCATAGCTGTTGTTATTTTACAAATGTTTTCCAAAGATTTATAATTGTTATTGACAAGCCTTTGCTCAATTCATCTTTCTTAAATCAAACTGTAGAGCTAAATGATGTTTTAACAGCAAAGTTATCACTCCAAATCTTCCAAGCACCTTAAGTTGGGATGGGTCTCTGAATTTTTTCCCAAAGACATGGCATTGTTTTAATTTATTATTTTTTAAGATGAAAGAACTCTAAAGAGATTTACTTGACCCTTTTAGCCATATCTTTTATGTATGCCAATAGACCTACCATAAAATGTTCTCAGTTGAAAACTCACTTATCATCCAACCTCAATAAGCCTCCACTTTCACCAGTCTAGTGTCATGAAATCCTGCATCTGCAAATATTAGTGTTAGCTCAGAGCCAGTGTTGAATAATTCCTAAAACATCAGGGTATTTCTCATTTTTTTCTCTCTCTTCTCTCATGCTGCTCGGCCTCCTCTCTCTCAACTCCTTCTTATTGGTTGAGGATCTATAATCTATTGTGTGGTATTATATTGGCATGAACCAGATTTTGATTACTTCATTTGGACTGTTTTTCATTTATTCAAATCAGATAGGAACTTAGTGATCACTGATCAATCAACCTTTACCAAAGACCTTTGTGAGTTAGTTCATTTTCAATTCCAGTCTGGTCCTGCTGCCTATTACGGTGACTACTCACACTGGATCTGATTTTACATTCTGATATTTCCTTCAACAGCCACGACTCACGAATCTTCAATGAGATAAAGGAGTCCCTTTTCTAAAGGAGCATCTACAACCAGCTAACCTTACTCACAGAGAATAGTGTGAAATCATGGTCGTGAATATTGACCCACCCTTCCAAATTTTTTTTCCTTTTTTTTTAATGCTTGGTAAAAATAAAAAAGAAAAGTGCCTTCTATATACTATTGAAATTGTATTTACTGGGTGGATAAGTAGATTCTAAATGCTAAATCTACTCTAATATATTTATCTCTTTAAGTTCTGGGTTTCTTTGTATTAAGTCAAGAAATTTATTTAAAGCATATTAACTTTTAAAAAATTATGAGCCAATGGTAAATCTAAATTTAGTTAAACAAAGGGAAAAATATTAAAACTAATCTCAGGTGCTTCAGCTAGCACACTGAAAAAGAATACATGGTCGATAATACATATTAATAAGTTCAGCCTGATATGAAGGGACCATGGAGATTGTATGCTCAGGTTTTCTACTTTTGGAAATATACCTATCTTGTAAAAATAATTAAAAATGCAGATATAGTATTTATGTGTAAAAATTCTTAGTGTATCCTTATGCATAAGAGTGAAACAGTTGAAACAACCTGGAACTATAACTGGGAATTGGTTATATTAATTATGGAATAATCACATGATGAAATAGTATGTCATAATTAAAAATAATATTAAAAAATCATTTTAAGTAAAAAATAATATTATATTTAGATCAAAATTGTTATATTCAACTCTGAAGTATCATTTGCAAATAAAAAGCAGTAAGTATATTATTTTCATATATTTTAAAAAAGACATGACACTTTTGTATATATCCTATAAGAAATATATTACCTTTTTAGCAAAATAATATTTAATATTATTAAATAAAAAATTAAATATGTACACTGAAGGGTTCACCTACTGTAATTCCCTGATAGGTTCTGAGTAGCCTAGTGTGGCCAGCATTAAGAATTGTATTTGCAATAGTGGAAAATATGCCTGAGCTGGTGGTGGAGCCAGATGCGTTGTCATTGCAAAGTCTACCATAACCATCGCATATTCTAGTCCTTAACAACACTGTTTCTTTCTATCTCGGTCTTTTCTCATTTCTTCTTAAATTTTAGACCTGTCTTCTGTGGTTCTTTTTTAAAAATACAGCTAATTTACTTTATTTATGTATAAAATAGGAAGCATTTCTATATATTTATTTTATTAATTGAAGAATGAGACTGAGTCTCTTGAGAAACATGAAGGGATTAAGAAGTACCTTGCCAGTTATAAAAATAGTCACTGGAATATACAGTACAGCATAGGGAATAGAGTAAATAATATTGCAATAACTATGTATGGTGTCAAATGAGTACTAGACTTATTGGGGGATAACTTCCTAAGTTATGTCTAATCACCATGTTGTATATCTGAAACTAATATAATATTATATATCAATTGTAGTTGAAAAATTAAAATATATATTCTGAGAAGAGCTCTGTGTATGAAATCTTTCTCCTCCATTGTCCATGGAAAATGATTTTATAGTTCTGGGTTTGTGCTCTAATTCTGCTCACAGCTAGCTGCATAAAAGTTCAAAATTCTTAACACTTTACAACCTCAGGTTTAAAAAAAAATCTTAAGGAAAAATTTATGAATACCTGTTAATGTTTTCAAAGGGTCAAATGAGATTGTATATGGGAAGTGTTTTGTGAGGTCAAGTGTCAATATATATGTTACACTACATATTATGAAATATAAAGTACCAAATTACAGATGATAAAATGCTTGTAAAAATGCATTTTATTGACTATTTTGGGTTTCTAGCATCCATAGACTGTGTACCTAATAATGAAAGCCATTCTTAATTCTCTTTTCATCAATATATTCATTCATTATTCAGTCATTAATCAATTAATCATTTAATAGTTCATTAATACATTAAAATTATTTATGGGGTCTTTATAGAAGACAATAGGTAATAGTTCAATTTAAAGGTATATTACAACAGATTTCTGCAAGAAAATCAAGTGCCAGAGAGGAGACCTGGATATGAGATCAGCTTACCTGCTAAGTTACTTTGTGGTCTTATAGTTTCTTAACTGCTTGCAAAAGCTGTTTTTTTTTAAAACTTAAAATAAAGAATAGTGTTAGATGATCTCTAAAATATCTCTAATCCCTGACATTCTCTCGACATGATTTCAGAAGTAACTTTTCCTAAGATGCGAAATTGTGCCACCATTCCATGTCCCCATCCATAACCAGAGTCTGGATCTACTATGGGAAGATGAAGGAGACAACAGAGGGAAGCTTTCCTGAACTCTGCCGGAATTCAGAGTAAATTTTGTAGTGGAAAATATGTCGATGAAAAGGTCAAAGAACAGGGGGAGAGTGAAAAGGAAGAAAGAAAAGAGAAAGGCAGACAGCTGAGAGTCTTGCTTCCTTAACCTTGAAGGGGAACATAAGGTCCTCGTTAAAACAATCCTTGTTCTGTAATCACCCACACCCTGTTGAATCCAGTACTCTATGCATTCCGGCACCCACCATGCAGCCAGCCTTCTGTGCTTCACACAGAATATCTAACTTCCCACTCACAGCTGTTCTCCCTTCATGCTTCTCATTCTTTAACACAAGTGTGTTTGCCCAAGGCAGGGTGCCTTAGATCAGTGATTCTCAGGATACAATGTGCAGCAGGATCATCTGTCAAGCTTGTTAAACATTCTGATTCATGGGCTCAATCCCCGGATATTCTGAGGTGGTGGGTTTGGGGTAATGTCTTGCAAACTAAATATTCAACACACACCGGAGGACTATGATGTAGCTGGTCCTTGGGTTATACTTTGAAAGATACAACCTCAAATCAACCACCCAGGGAGTCCTTCAACTAAACCAGAAAAAGTTCAGCTTGTCAAAACATGTTCGTGAAGTCACTTTTGCTCAGTGGAAAGGTGTGGATTGTATTTTTAATCTTCTATTTTATGGTGCAACTCATTCTATCTGAAAGCTTTCACAAGCTGCTATATAAATGTAGTATTGTATGGATGTCTGTGTATAGTTATACAAAAATAGAAATAATATACACCCTCCCAAGAATATTACATTTATAGGTAAGAAATATAATGTGTATCCAACTCTTTATACGAAAGTGTCTGCCTGTGTTCACATGTTATGTACATGAAAAATTTTAATTTATAATGCACATTGGTTAAAAATATAGTTTATGGATACTTAAAGTCCTTCATCATTTGTAGTGTGCACAAACATATACAAAAGGTATATATGTTTTTGTGAATTCATAGTTACTGGCTATTTGATTTATAAAATTCATCACTATCTAATTGATTGCTGGTATTAATTTAATAATCCATTGTTCTTATAATAAGTATAGAAAGAAAGAAATTATAGAAAAATGAAAGGAATATAATTCATGAAGGTAGTATGTTGGGGACTTAGAGATTATAGTTCATCGATCAGGTAAACCATTGTACTTTTCTTAGCAAAGCTCCTCCTTTAGCAGTAGAAAGTAAGTATAATAATGCAAGCATTTGCTGATGTGGTAGGATGCACTCACTACTGCTACAAGAGAACAGGTAAAGAAGAAATTAATTTTTCCTGGGAACTTGTTGATGGCTTTATAGAAGTGGTGCCTTATGTCTGGTCTTTAAAGATGTACGTGCTTGCATGTTAGGCATTATCTGGCTGTGAGGAGACCAGTGATGAACAGGACAAAATCTATGACCTTGTGGAGTTTATATTCCAGAGGGGAAAATAAGATAGGTAAGAGCTAGTCCAACAACAACAACAACAACAACAACAACAACAAAATTCTCCCATTTGTTCCAGGTAGAAGGGAAAGTATGTACAAGAGCCCAAAGGACAGTAAAAGAATCATATTTTGAGCACCCAGAAGTTGTTTATTTGCATGAAATGTGGAGTAGAAGAGAGAGAGTAGAGAGAAATGGAGCTGGAGAACTAGTCAAGTGGTAGATGATGATGGGTTTTATAGGTCAAGTAAAAGTTTTTAAAAAGCATTTGCTAACAGAATAATGGTAAGTCATTGAAAGGAACCATGTAAAAAAGGCATGTGATTAGAGCAGTGGCACATGTACAGGGTCTTGTTGGCTGCAGTGAGGGCACTGGATTGGAGAGAAGAAAACTGTAGATAATGTAGACATAAAGACCAGTGAAGGGAGCAATGCTACAGTTACAACGTGAGAGAGAGTGGTGGTGTGGGGAGCAGAACAAATGTTGCCTTTAGGAGAATAAATAGACATAACTGGGTAAATGACAGAATGTTTGCTCTGGCTGATGTGGCTCAGTGGACTGAGTGCCAGCTTGCAAATCAAAGGGTCACTGGTTCACTCCCCAGCCAGGGCACATGCCTGGACTGTGAGCCAGGTCCCTGGGAGGGGTGCGCAAGAGGCTACCACACATTGGTGTTTCTCTCCCTCTCTTTCTCCCTCTCTCCCCACTCTCTAAAAATTAATAAATAAAATATTTTTTAAAAAAGAATGTTTGGAAGGAGGAAAAATAAAGAAGAGAAAGAAGTCAAAGACAATTCCATAATTCTGTTTTGTGAAACTAGATGAATTTGCTGAGAAAGGCAAGACCAGAGTTAGGACAGATTGAGGGACAGTTTATTAAGTTTTGAACTTAAGTTGAAATGCTTTTGAAACATCCAGATGGAATAATTTTTTTCCAAATCATATGCCTGATAAGATAAAAAAAATCAAACTTGTAGCTAGAATATAAAAAGAACTCTTAAAACACATGTAATATTGTGATTTATAAGAAATACGTATTTGGTGATTCAAAGGCAGAGTACCAATGTATATTTCTCATACATATTTGGTTTTTGTCCAGAATTCCTGGCCCACATCTCTTGAAGCCCTTGGAATTTCCTAAGAGTTGATAGTGATGATGTTGTCTTTTGTTACAGTAATGAAGTGACTTTTGGGAAGCACCTAAGGTTGGGAGCTGGTTTCCAGGAGACCCAACCATGTGATTAGAGGGTTGGAACTTTCAGCCCCAGCCCCCTGACACCCCAGAGGTAAGAAGGACTATTAAACCAATGGCCAATGACTTAATCAATCATGTCTGTGTAATAAAGCCTCCATACAAACCTGAAAGGATAGAGTTCGGATAGCTTCTGGGTTGGTGAACACTAGGAGATAGAGGGAGAGTGGTACCCTGGAGAGGACATAGAAGTAAACCCTCCCATATACCTTGTCCTATGCATCCCTTCTTTCTTCCATCTGGCTGTTCCTGAATCATATCCTCTTATGATAAACCAGAGATCTAGTAAGGAACATGTTTCTCTGAATTATGTGAGACATTCTGACAAATTAAACCTAAGAGAGTTTGTGGATACCTCTGATTTATAGCCAGTCGGTCAGAAATATAAGTAATAACCTGGACTTGTGATAAGCATTCTGAGCTGGAGGAGGCAGCTGGAACCTCCAATCTGTGGCCAGTCAGTCAGAAGTACAGATAACCAGATAACCTGGGCTTCTGGCTGGAATATGAAATATGCATGAGCGCACGCATGTGTGTGTGTGTAGGAGGGCATCCTTGTAGGACTGAACCATTAACCTGTGGAATCTGATGCTATCTCTAGGTAGATGGTATCAGAATTCAATTGATATCTTCAATGCTTTGCTGATGTCTGAGAATTGTTTGTTGATGTGGGGAACAACCCCAACCCCATGGTGGAACTGGACTTGGGAACCTGATTTAACACATTAATAAGAAAACAAAACAACTCAATTAAAAATATAGGCAAAAAGCCCTGGCCAATGTGGCTCAGTTGGTTGGACATCATGCCGCAGAGTGAAAGGTCACTGGTTCAATTCCCAGTTGGGGTGCATGCAGTGGGCACATGCCTGAGTTCAGGTTTGGTCCCAGATCGGGGTCCATACAAGAGGCAACCAATCAATGTTTCTCTCTCACATTGATGATTTTCTTCCTCTCTTTTTCTGTCCTTTCTTCTCTCTCTAAAAATAAATAAATAATTTAAAAAATATATATAGGAAAAAAAACTCGAATAGACATATTACCAAAAAGAATATATGGATGGCCAATGAGCATATAAAAATGCTCACAATCATTCATTATTAGAGAAATTGAAATTAAAAACATGAGATACCACTTCCTGCCAAGTATAACAGTTAATTTTTTTAAACTGACTACTCTGAGTGTTGGTGAGAGTATAGAAGAACTGAGATTCTTACACACTGTTGATGGAAATATGAAGTGGTTCAGCCACCTTGGGATATGGCTTGGCAGTTTTATAACAGTTAAATAGACACCTAGAATATACTGCAATTATTCCAATTTTAGATATTTACCCTGAAGAAATGAAACACATGATCATACAAATACTTATACATGAATACTTATAGCACCTTTATTTTTAATTATCAAAAATTGAAAACCCAAATGCCTGTCAACAGGTGAATGAATATACAAATTGTGGCAAATTCATCCAAAGGAATGCTAGTCAACAATAACATGGATTAACATGAATGAATCTCAAAATAATTATGAAGAGTACAAAAAAGAAATACACAGAAGGGTACATACTTTATAATTCCATTCATTTAATATTCTGGAAAACAAAAACTAGCAACAATGACTGAAAGCATTTTAGTGTTGCCTGTAGCCAGTGTGGAGATGCAGGCAGTGACAAGAGAGGAGGCTTTTGGGGTGGCAGATATCGACTACCTTGATGATGCTGGTGATTTCACAGGGGTATGAAAGTACGTTCTCATCACACTTGTCAAATTGCCCACTTTAGATAAGTGCAGTTCATTGCATGCCAATTTTAACTCAATAAAACTATTAGGAAAAAAGAAGAAACAGATAAAGTTATGGAGAAATGGACAAGAGGAGATGGATCTAGAGCAAGTAAGGAAGGACAGGACTGGATCTTGAGAAGAAGAAGATCTCTCATTGAGATAAGAAAATATGTGTAAGTATTTCTAAACCTGATTCCAGGACATCGAAGGATTTCCTTCATATGGATTGTATTTTTACATGAAGTTAAAGAAATCTTAATTACCTGTTTTGATTAATTTTTAGTGTGCATAAGGAGGGAAAGATTTATGGAATTTAACCTAGAAAGGTATCTTGGTTCCAGATTTATAAAGTTCTCTTCTGTGTTATGCTATAGATCTGAAACATCGATGAATGTGTTTAGAAAGTGACTTAATAAAATCAAAGTTACTGTTTTGTGTAAAAAAATTGTAACAATTATACATTTGAAAGATTTGGCACTTATTGTAACTTAATGTTCTCAGTCCAAATATTTAGAGGTAGTGTGGTATAGTGAATAATGCATTTGGGTTTTTTGCCCATTTTGCCACTCATTTACACACTCAACAAATATTGATAAGCATCAACAATATCGCTTCTACTAGGCACAGCTAAGTAAATCAATGGGGATTATTCAACTTGGTGAAAAATACTATAAAGGAAAACATCAATTTTAATAATAGAAGGTAACATAAATTATAACCTGAGAACTGAGTAATGAGAAAGAGTAAGTAGGTAATATTTGTGGGAAGAAGGCTTTAGGCAAAGAAACAGCAAAGGCTCCAGGCGAGCACGCACAAAGTAGGTTCAGTGAAGCAGGGAAGCCCAGAGAGGCTGGAGCCTAGTTAGTGATCAAGGAGCTTATGAGATGAGGCTGGGTCCAGGCCTTGATAAAGAGTTTGAGTTTTGTTCGCAATGATGCCAGACCACTGGAATTTTTCAAGTGGTAAAAGTTTCACTTGACCCTCCTACATTTTAAAGGATCAACTCCGGTTTCTTTGTAACAAATGGATTGTAGGAGGGTATGCAGAAACAGGACCCAATTAGGAAGTGATTTCAGCTACCCATCCATGGGATGATGGTGACTTGGATAAAAGTGGTAGTGATGAAAATAGAAGTGAGTGGCTTCAAATATAAATATTTTAAAGAACAGCTGAAAGACTGGAAATGGGAAACTTGGGGGGAAAAGATGTTTAAAGAGAAAAATCAAGATTTGATGTAATTTTGAATTTGTGGTAGTGCAGGAAAATTTGTCAAACTTCTCAGTTACTCAGGATGTTTTAGCTTATATGTTGTAATCATGAAGTTCACTCACAGAAAAACGAATTTCTCCTTTCATTTTAGGGAGCTAGGTAGGATTGTGCCTCCTATCTTCTGCAATGTTAGGCATGGTCATATGATTTAATTAGGCAAATGAATTGCAAGCAGAGGTACTGTGTATTACTTCTAAGTAAAGGTTTTAAGAATCCTTTCACAATTTACCATGCCCTTTTTTATTCTGCTTTGGTGATTGTACATTGAGATTGAGGCCTCTGTCAGCATAAATTCCAGAATGTCCCAGATGCATTCCCTCTTCACTTGTTTTTAAGCCATTGAGATTTTTGTTGTTACCATGGTACAAACTAGGCTACCTGATTGACATGACATGTCTAGGGAATTTCCATCTGTATGAGTCCTGATTTTCCAAGCGAGAAGTCATAACCCTCTTGGCTTGCAGTAGGAGCACAAGTGTTTGATTGAGGCATTGCCAATCAAATACATCTGCACATTTAGATCTGAAAGAGAATTATCTGAAGAGGGAGATCCTGTTCAGTATCCATTAATGTCAAGAGGCAGCACTGGCCTCAGTCCATGCAGCAATGTCTGTGACTAACTGTAGACCCAGCAGTGATGTTGCCCAGTGACAGTGATGGCAGAGCAGTCTAACTGAAAATGTTGCTGATTCCTGGCTTTACAGTTCTCATACCTGATCCTCTAGTCCTCATAAACATGCTGTAAGATACATTATATCCTTAATTCATTTTTACTGAAGTAGCTACAGAAGTTCTGTTTGTAACAAAGAACGCTGAGTAATAGAGATGCCTATTAAAAATACTGATAGAAATGCTGACTGGACAATTATATATACAAGTTTAGAATTTGGAGCATGAGATATAAATTTAGCATTTGTATTGCAAATACAATATTTCATGCCTTGGAACTGGGTGAGATTATTTAGGAGAAAATATAGATAGAGATAAAAATGAAGGTTCAAGACCCAAACTTAAAAGTTCTAACAGGTCAAGCAGGGGTGAAGGGTCTAAAAAAGATGTCTAAAATGGAATGCTCACTATAAGTCAAGGAAAAAACAAACAAAAAAATAAAACCATCAGGACAGCAGATGATATGGAAGCCAAGAGAGGAAAGCAGTGTTCACAGAAGCAGTGAGAGGCAAATTTTGTGTGATGGGGAGTAAGATGAGGAGAGGTGTTCTCTAGTTTTGGCAAAATATAGGTTGGTACTGATGTACATTTCAATAGGGTCCTTACAGGAACCTTGTGGTTTAAGAAGAGAATTGGAGGACTTCAACTAGATTCCATGGGCAAGTTTCTTAGAATACCCATTACATAAGTTACATTGTCTTAGCTTTTGTTGTTTAACAAAAAACTATGAAATCTCACTAACATAAAAAGATAAACATTTATTTCTAACTTGTGCATTTGTGGGTCAGCCAGAGCAGTGTAACTGCAGGACACAGGCCACCAAGTTGTCTGGAGTCACTCTGCCCCTTGTATTTCCTTCTGGCAAACACAATGGTGCGGAAGTGGTGAGATATAGATCCTTGTTTAAGGAGACCAGGAGTCCCTGGTGTAGAAAGTATTGAGCCATGTAATATGAAAAATAGGCATTTATTGAAGAACATACAAGACACTAGAAACATTGTATGTAGGACAATGATGCCTCAGTCCCCTTCAGAGTAGACACCTTGGGACTACACACAGTTCTTCCAGCATCTGTTCTGCTGTTCAAAACACTCTGCAGAATCCTTTGTTGGAACTGACATCAGCTGCCCTGTCATATTTTCCTGAATCTCATTGACGGTCTGAAATCCCTTCCCTTACAAAGGTGATTTTAATTTTAGGAAAAGCCAGAAGTTACAGGGCTCCAAATTTGGGCTGGAGCGGGATGCTGAATCACCCAGGTGATTTGATGTTTAGCCAAAAAACTGTGCATGAGATGTGATACATGAGCAGACACATTATCGAGATGAAGCTGCCAATCACCAGTTGCCCATAGCTGTGGTCATTTTTGTCATATTGAGTCTCTCAACTGACAAACATTGAGGTAATACCTCTTATTAACTGTTTGGCCTGGAGGGGTATACTTGTGATGGACGACACTTTTCCAATCAAAAAACACATTTAACATGGTCTTGATCTTGCTGTCATCTTTGCAAGTCTTCCAGAACTTGGATCACTTTCAGCAGATTCTTGACCATCTTTGAAGCATTTGTACCACAATTTTGTTTGCACTGCACTCATTGTGTCACTCCAGAAAGCCTTCTGAACCATCTGAATAGTTTCTGCAAAGGAATGTTCAAGCTTAACACAAAATTTGATGTAGATTCATTGCTCTACTTGCCAGAGGTGGATTAAGGTTGGTTGAGGCCCTGGGTGCAGAAGAAAATATTGGGCCTCTTAAAAAAGAGAGAGAGACAGGGAAAATAAAAATACATGCCTTCAGAAGTTGGGGCCCAGGGCGCATGACTGGTGCACCTGCCGTTAAATCTGCCTCTGCTACTTGCTCAGTCGTTTTGAATGTGACGGTCACACAGTACACATGCTCACTCGACTGCATCTACCACCCCCACTGACTAGTACAGTGAAGTTGTCATTGTTCACACATGCGCATTCCAGTCCACTCTCCTTGGCTGCCAGGTTACACTGATGTCATGCAAACCATTCTTGTTATATTAAAAGTGACTGGGTTTTTTCCGGACAAACCTCATATACAATATTTCTTAAGATTAGACTTGAAATAGGCCTACTGTACTTCTGTCTGCCACTTGTTAACCAGTAGCAAGTCACTTCCAGCAAAGTGCTTGCTTTTTCTGGAGCATACTCTCCAGAAAAGTTACTTGGGGAATGGTACAAATAATTGCTGAATAATAATTTAATCTATATTTAATTTAATTTATATTTACATTTAATTTAATAATTTAATTTGATTTGCCATAGATGTAGGCAAATAATGAATAATTTTTCTCAAGTTTTATAACTGCCAAGAGTAAACTGAGATAATTATTTGTATATAACTTTATTGATATATTTATTAATTTACTTAAATAACTAAATGTATTTATTGTGATATAACTACTAAAAGTAAATTGAGGATCAATGTTATCTGGAAGAATTGAAGACAAATATATTTCATTTATTATGTCATGAAATCCCATGTCAGGACAACATTCCAAAAGTGTGTTCTCAGAAATGTCCATTCTATAGGGGAGATAATAGGTGTTAGAAGACAGAAAGTTTCAATGATGCAATAAAATTTATAGAAACATTGGTTGTAAAAAATAAGCTTAAAAATGTACTATTTCTAAAATCTTTTGGTTTATAAACATATATTATGATCCTCCAGAACATCGAGAGCTAGAAATCCTTGAAACGGAATTTGGGAGATTGAGATATAAGTCACTTTTTATTAAAATTTTATATTAAATTTATAGATTCTGAGATATAAAAACCTTTAGTAGTAAATAATTTGTTGATTGATAAATTTTACCATGAACCTTTGTTGGTGTATAGAAATATATTAGAAAAAATAATAAACCATATGTTTTCCCTCAGAGATATACACTCAATCAACACCACCAAACAGGGTTTTTATTGTCTGTGCTAGACCATGTATCAAGAAGAAGCCTACATAAAATACAAGTTTTCTTATCAAATACCTTCTTTGTTTCTTAAGGGAAAGTGTACAAATAAATTAATATAAAAGAGTCCTTATTTGCAAAGGGAGTTAAAGTCCATTGGGATTTTGAGTCTTGAGTGTGGAAGAAAAAGAGGTTCTATGGAAAGTAGCCTCGCACGGGGGTCTGATCATCGGCTTCTAAACGGGCAGGTTGTGGTGGGCAGTCGCACCCTAGGCACCTAACTTCTTTAGAAAAAGGCTTATCTTTGTCTTGAGCAATCTTGTTCATTGTTTCCAGGCATCCAAGGTAATATACCTTTGAAAATGTCTGCTTTCGGATGCCTCCTTTTAAAGCATGACCACCATCGACAGAGCATAATCTTAACTATCCTCTGTTAGAAGCTCCACCTTGCTTTCTCCCACCTTCATTAATCTTATATCCACCCCTCTTAATTTCAAATGCATAAAAGAAAATGCAAAACTGCCATTCTCCAGAGCATTCTCAGCAATTGTCAGTTTGGGCTTAAAAACACTCTTATAAAGATTCTGTACAGGTTTGGATCTTTTTTTTTATACATCGACAGCCGTGATTCCTCACAGCCAGGGAGGGGCAGGGCAGGGTCACCTTTAGTTTAGAAGGCATGATTTCTGGCCACCCTCTGTTGGCTTGGCCAGACCATCGAGCTTATAAAATCCTGTGGGAGCCTGCTCTGAAGTGCCTTGGCTGTCTGCTTTGGTGAAATTCTCATTTCTCCATCAGCCTATTAAAAAAAAATGCTCATGTGCTCCTTTTGTGCTTATAGTATCTGCATGAAATATGGCCTTAAGCCTCCTGAAAGTATAGCTAGAACATTTTATGGGTGATCACGGCTCCCAGAGCACTGTCTCCCCATTTTTTCACTCAAACAAATTTTATGTAATGTAAACTGCTGCAGCAAAAATTGACATCTTCTTGCAGAAATTAATTTAATCTCTGACTATAAATGGACTATTTTAAAAATATATTCATGCCAATGTCAGCTTAGTGAAGATGAGCCACATTGAGGTTGAGGGAGGGTAGCTGCCTGGGGAAAGGTGACTGACTACCAAGACAAGCTTCTACCGGTGACCTTCACCTTCATCCCAACCTGGTCTACAGGTTTACTGTCAGCCTTTCATGCCTAGGACCCAAACTTTCCATGGCCCCAGAATTTTGTGTTTTGGCCTAGATTCTGGCTTATGCTTAAAACAAAATAAAACATATCATGTGTTTTCCTCCTATTCTCCTTACCCTCTATCCTCATTCTCTTCTTCCCACCCCTCCCTCTCTTACCTAGTCCTGGAAGCTAATGATTAACCACCTCTCTCATGTCATGAATGACACACTGATGATTGCTCAGCTCAAGACTTGTCTTGATGTTTTGTAAACTTTGTTTTCTTAATTTTACACTGTCCTTTTCCTTTATGTCTTTTTGGGAATTTTTTCTAATTTAATTAATGTTTTTCTTCTTTTGGGGTGAGAAGTGGGAATTTTTTAAAGTTTGAATTAATATGTTATTTTGTGCATTCATATACATTTCATTCTCTTTCTTATTTATTTTATGTAGTACTGTGTTATTGCTAGGGAACAATGTTTGTACATATAATCTATTGCTTCTCTTACATAGAACTTCAGAGTAAATCCAACATATTTACCTCATCCAAATGATTGCCACTTACTTCAGGGTTAACTCTCCGGTGTTGGGCACTGCAATGAAGATTCTTATACATGTCCCCTTCTGGATCTGTATGAAACTTCTCTGAGACATGTAATCTAGAGAATTGCTGGGTTATATGCATTGCACTCATTCTCAAACATTATATCCCTGGTATACATTGCACAGAAAATGATAAAAAAGAGTGCACGCTCTGTGGTTCTGAAGCAAGTTCCTGGAGGATCCCAACTCTGCCAGGTATCTCTACTTGAGGTAATGCGCAATGGAATAATCTAGAGGTTCCTAGGGGAATGTCCATATAATATGTGGTAGCAGGAGGTAATTTAGGGGATTGAGAGGCAGGGGCTATTAACCAATCAGAACAGGAACATGTCAGAATGTTGACAACAGAGACATGAACCTCAGAAGTGTGCTCACGCATTGATTCCATAGTGCCAGCTGGTTCACTGGAATGGTGGCCCTGGTTCACACTCCCACTGCAAGGCAAAGGGTTCCTATAAGAAAGCTGTCAACCCACCACCAACAACACTATCCAATGCTCTATTTTTAAAAAAATCAAATCTAAAGAGTATAAAGAGGTACTGCATTGTTTGATTTTATTCCTCTAACTACTATTGTCTTTTGTATTTCTTACTTAACTGTGTGTTCATATAATTTTCCTCCCCTTCTATTATAGTTCCTACTTTTTTTCTGATTGATTTCTGACCTCCTTGTATTTTGCAGGTATAGATGTTTAACATGAAAAGTATATTTTCTTATAATATAACTTATCTGTAATTTTTCTAAGATATCCATTATTGAAAGGAAAATTATTTTTTATAAAAATCAAATCAATTTTTGCATTAAAAAATTTGTGTTTCATTTTAGAAGTCAGTTTTCTTCACTAGTTTAAAAGGATAATATCCTACATAATACCTATTATCTTCATATCTTTTCCCTCTACATGTAGGTATCTAATTCACCTGGGATCTGCTTTTATATATTGTAAAAGATAAAGATTCATTAATACATTTCTCCATTTATTGAGACAGTTTTCACACTACCTGTTTTACTAAACAGGTCTTTTTTCGTTTGTTTATTTTATGCGACCAACTATATTATATAAGTTTTCACACATACAGGAGCCTACTTTTATGACCTCCCTTTTTTTCTCTTGGTTTATTTTTCTGTTCTTATAGCAATATCTCATTATTTCTAGTGATGTGTAATATATCTTCTATTATACTGTAATATGTCTTAATCTTGCAGGACAATTTCCCCACACTATCCCCACACTCTTTATTTTCAAAGTTAACTTAGTAAAAATGACCAAAATTACTATAGTCCACGCCTTTTCATAGAGGTTGCAAGCCTTCAATAGATGTCCGAGTTCCAAAATAGTTTCCTCTGGCAGTGCTGCCAGTGCAATTGTTATCTAGACAGGGAGACAGTTTCTGGTGCCTCCCAATCCATCATCTTCCTTCTAGTTTCGCCGCTGCTTATTTCTATAAGTTGATTTTGTGACCTGCAGTTGTTCTGATTTCTCCTATGTTTTGACTAGTCAATGTAGACAGCCTATACTGTCTGTAAGTATGGCAGTTTTATCTTTCTTTACTATCTTTTAAACATTTATTTATTGTCCTACTATTATTATTATTATGTTGGTTCTCATCTCCAGTTTTATGTTCCATAGTAGGCATCCTCGCTTTGTTCCCAGCCTCTAGAGAAATACACCAAGGTTTCTTCATTATTTTATTGTATAAGTTGTTTTATTATTATAAATTGTTGAATTTTATAAAGTTATTTTTATACCTGTAGAGGTAGTTATATGATTGTTCTTATTTTAATCTATTAATATGGTGAATTACATTGGTAAATTTTTTGATATGGAATTATGTTGTACTACTAACATATTCTTTTAAATAGTGATGTGTTTCTTAAAATAAGCTAGTATTTATTTATTAGTTATTAGTTATCTAATATTTTAGGTAGAGAATCTGCAAATGAATTTATGGTTCTCTGTTCTTACATTCTTTATCTTATTTTTGAAGTTAATTTCATTAGTATAAAAATGATTTCTTAATTTTTTCTTTTCTATGTTTTATAGAGCATATTAAGATTGGAATTACTTTTTCTTGATAAATTGATTAAGCTACCTGTAAAGGTCTCTGGGCATGGGAATTTTACAAAGACAGGCTTCGGTCACCCTGTTAATTTGCTTTAGTAGTTTTTCCAGATTTCAATTTTTTCTTCAATTTTATTATTTTGTATATCTCTAAATGCACTTGTATATAGCTATTCAATATTCTCTGTCTTTAAAATTTGTCTCTCCATAAACAACCCTTAGAATCCTAATGGAAGTATTAATAAGAGTAATCAAGTTACATGTTTCTTCCAAAGTTTTCCTTTTCCTTTCTTTTTCAGAAACGGGAGCCAATTTTATTTTCCTTTCTTAAAAGAAAGCACCATGCCAAAATCATGTGACCTGTCTTTCAGGAAATAATGTTGGAGAAAGAGGTGACATGCACGAGAGATCCCCCTAAAAACAGGAATTATCTTCTGGAGGGCAGGCCCCTTGTTGTACAGACTTTCTCCACTAGGTGTGTTCTAGGATTCCATCTGTATCTGTGTACCAGCTGGCATTGTGAGAGGCTGTGTTTGGCTTCAGTGAATTTTATTTGAAGGCTCTTTCAACATCTATGCCCATTTCATGATGGGTGATTTACAAGTGCACCTGCCCACACTGCACTGAGTGTTCAGCAGTTTTTGACCACAAATGGCATGACCTCCATGCCCTATCCTCCCTATTCACCCAATCTTGCCCTGAATGACTATTTTTTGTTTCCCCAGGTGAAAAGAGTCCTAAAAGGGAAACATTTTTGCTGATGCAGAAGAGGTGAAACAAAAAAATGGCAGAAGCACTAAAAGACATCAAAATTGACGTGTTCAAAAACTGTTTTGAACAGTGGGAAAAAATCTCAATAGGTATATTGCATCAAATGCCAAGTACTTTGAAGGTAACTGCAGGTTACACATGTAAAAATAAATACACAATTTTTTAATAAATAAATTCCAATTTTTTGCTCTCCCTTGTAGCATTTTTGGTAATTCATTTTTCCCATTTTTCCCCCCAAACTGACCTATAAATTTTTTATTGTATGTTATTCATTACCATTTCCTTCTTATCCCCTTCCTCCTACAATCATCACACTGTTGTCCATGTCCATTAGTCCTTTTTCCTTTTTTCTTTTCTCCTCCTCCTCTTGCTCTCTCTTGTCCTTCTCCTTTTGACTCCCTTCTCCTCCTCATTTTCATTCTCACTCTTATTTTTGGAAATAATATTATAATATAATATAATATTTTTGTCCTCCTTGCTCAGGTTTTCCTTTGACAGTCTCCTATGCTATACATAGTAGGAAACTCTGGTCCCTGCACACAGCCAATCTCCAATCACCACAACTGCTTCTGATGGGTACTGTGTTCATTATTTCTTATTTTCAGCTTCTAAGACCAACTCCTAGATGACTCCAACTTTCATATTTAACACTGCAGGCCCAGTGGTCCCATTGCCTCTGCCATTTGATTATGCTATAGTGGTATCAGCATCTTCCTTCAGGTATGACATTGCTTTTTTGCCATTTTGCTGCTTATTCCTTCATTGTAGTGTCCAAGCTGATGGTGGTCTGTGGTGAATCCACTGTATGTGACCCTCTGAGAAAGAGTAATGAAGCAGTCCCACATGTACCCCCAGTGTCTCAGAAAGAGACATTTTTTTGGTGACAAAAGATAATGCTTCCTCTGAAACATGGGGTCAAGCTTGTATGCCTGAAATTTTGATGTCAAGTTTTTTCCATTCCTTAAGGACTTGGACTTTTAGTAGATTAGTCTCTATCAGTTCAGCAAACATGCCCGGACCTTCAGCAATCCTGGCATGTACACTGCTCCTTCTCTTCATTCCACCACTCCCAAATAAAAATGCTGATGAAGAAAACAGCTACCAGATGGATAAAAGGTTAGCAGGGGCCTATTCAGCATATTTTTTCCTCCAAGCATGGCAAGTTAGAGAGTAATTCAAAGTAGCCAGATAACAGTGAACACACATAACAGAAAACAGAGCATAAGAATAATTTAGAATTCCTAATATGTTTCTCACCCACGTTCACTACTGGACTATATTTGGGTGAATTGTACCAATCGCATTTTATCAACCCGCCCTCCTGGGAATAATTTTTTCTCTTCAGTTTGACTTCTCATATGTCTCTACTGATCTACTCAGTCTGTATTATATACCATAATCTCCAAGGGACAAAAACGATACTTCTTATTTTCAAGTTCTTCAGAATCTTGCCTCCATTTCCCCATATATACAATATATATAGTAGATTCAATAACACCTACTGAATAATTTTTAAAATTTAACTTAAAGTCCATGCTGGCAGACAAGCATGATGTTCTTAAGCTTTTGGATCATTTTTTCTCATGAAAGACCACTCTACAAAGGCTGATGAGAATTATGTTGCATTGTTCTTTTCTGCTTGAAGGAGTTACTTGGGGGGAACTATGGAATAAGACAGAAAACTTCAGGTTGAGTTCCAGATCACCAGCTCTTCAGACCTATGACTGTGGCCAAATTATTTTATTTTTTTGGTATATTTTATTGAGTACGTTATTATAGTTGTCCCATTCCCCCCCCTCTATTCCCTCTGCCCTGCACCTCATCCCATCATCCCCATACACTTAGCTCATGTCCATAGGCTGTGCATATCAGTCCTTTGGCTTCTTAATTTTCTATACAATTCTCAGCTTCCCCTTGTCTATTTTATTTTATTTTATTTTATTTTATTTTATTTTATTTTATTTTATTTTTTGGTCAACATTTTCCCGCCACCACTTTCCCCAGCCCCACCCCCTCACCCTCGGTTCTTCCCCCATTTGGCTTTGTCATATGCATATTCCTTGATGACCTTTCCCATCCCTTTCCCGTGTCATCCCCCACCCTCCTCCACTCTGGTTACTGTCAGTTTGTTTTTTATTTCAGTGTTGCTGGTAATATTTTGCTTGCTTGTTTACTTTGTTGCTTAGATTACACTTACAGGTGAAATCATATGGTATCTACCTTTCATCGATGGACTTATTTCATTTAGCATAATGCTCTCCAGTTTCATCCATGCTGTTGTGAAAAGTATTAACTCCTTCTCCCTTTCTGCTGCGTAGTATTCCATTGCATAAATGTACCACAGTACATTTGATCCACTCATCCTTGTGGTCTGAGAAAATGCTTGATATAATTTCAATTTTCTTAAATTTGTTGAGGCTTGTTTTGTGTCCTATCATGTGGTCTATGAAACTATTCCATTTGTGTTTGAAAAGAATGTGTAGTTTGCTTCTTTGGGATGAAAGATTCTATATATATATCAGCTAGGTTCTTTTGATCTTATGCATCATTCAGTTCCATGCTATCCTTATTGATATTTTGTTTGAATGACCTATCCATTGTTGACAGTGAGGTATTAAAAATCCTCTTCTATAAGTGTGTTGCTATCTCTATCTTTCTTGAAGTCCTCCAGGATTTTCCTTATGTATTTGGGTGCTCCTATATTGGGCGCATATAAGTTTACAATGTTTATGTCTTCTTGATGTATTCTTCCCTTGAGTATTATGAAGTGTCCTTCTGTGTCTCTTTTTATGGCCTTTGTTTTGAAGTCTATTTTGTCTGATATTAGTATCGCTACCCTGGCTTTTTTTCCCCTGTCCATTTGCTTGGAATATTTTTTTTCTTCCAATCCTTCACTCAGTCTGTGTAGGTCTTTTGTTCTGAGGTGGGTCTCTTGTAGGCAGCATATGTGCAGGTCCTATTTCCTTATCCATTCAGCTACTCTATGTCTTTTAATTAGAACATTAATCCATTTACATTTAAAGTCATTATTGATAGGTACTTCTTCATTTTCCCCCTTTGTACTCGTGTTCTTCTCTCTCTCACTCTTTTTCTTCATCTTCTTAAAGCAGTCCCTTTAGCATATCTTGAAATGCTGGTTTGGTAGAGGTGTATTCTTTTAGCCTTCTTTCATCTGGAAAACTCCTTATTTTACCTTCCATTTTAATTTAGAGCCCTGCTGGTAGTGTAGTCTTGGTTGCAGGCCTTTTCTTTTCATTACTTGGAATATTTCTTGCCATTCCCTTCTAACTTGTAGTGTTTCTGTGGAGAAGTCAGCTGTGAGCCTTATCGGGGTTCCCTTGTACGTTACTTCCTGTTTCTCCCTTGCTGCCTTTAAGATTCTCTCTTTGTCCTTGATATCTACCATTTTAATTATGATGTGCCTTGGAGTGGGTTTCTTTGGGTTGCTCTTGATTGGGACCTTCTGTGCTTCCTGGACTTGTATGACTTTTTCTGTGCTCCAGTTAGGGAAGTTTTCCATCATTACTTTTTCCAACAGGTTTTCTATTCCTTGCTCCTTTCCTTCCCTTTCTGGTATTCCCATTATATGGATATTATTATATTTCATGTTGTCTTGCATTTCCCTTAATCCCTCTTTGTTCTTTTTGAGCCTTTTTTCATTTTCTTGCTCTTTCTGGGAGTTTTTTTCTACCATGTCCTCCAGCTCACTGATTCAATCCTTTGCTTCATGTAGCCTGCTTTTGATTCCTTCTACTGTGTTCTTCAATTCAGAAATTGTATTCTTCATTTCCTCTTGGTTCTTGTTGATAGATTCTATGTCCTTTTTCATGCTGCTATAGTTTGCAGTAAGTTCCTCATAGTCTCCGTATAGGTTTTGTAATTCCCACTGAGCTCATTGAGTTCTTTGAGTTTCCTTATAACCACTCTTTTGAACTCAATATCTGATAGTTTATTTGCCTCTATTTCACTTGGTAGTCTTTCTGAGGATTCCTTCTTTTATTTTGGTTGGGGGTTGTTTCTTTGTCTTCCCATTATTTGTCTGCCTGAGCAAAGCCACAAAACCCAGGAAACAAGCCCATGACCACAGAAATAACTGCCCAGTGAAATCCTGCTATCAACAGCAAATGAACTACTATTAATAAGGCTATAAAGAGTTTAAGACTATTATAAGAAAGGAGAGGAATAAACAATAGTATAAAATCTAGTGACTTAATATGCACCAACTTGATGGACAAAAATATGAATATTAAAAAGCTATGTAGTAAAGAAAATATTGTAAATCATGGAGAAGACCATAGTTGATTTCATCTTGGTAGCCTTTAGTATTTACCACTGTTTTTTCTTTCTGGATCCACCTCTAGTGAAGTCAGATGTTGACCCCACCTGACCTTATGCAGTCTCTGCAAGCTTTCCCAGGATCTACTGTCTGTGGCTGCGTATTCAGGCTTAAGCACCATAGGGTGGGGCAGAATCCCTACTGGGGTTGGGGCTAATGCTTGCCCTCAGGCTGCTGCTGCTCAGAGGGGTGTGGTCTGTGTGAGCTCAATGGCTGCTGCCTTATGGGGGACCATTCGGCACCAAGATCCTATAGGCTACTCTCTGTTTTCTCACCAAAGTCTCTGTTCCCAATCTCTCCTCAAGCATTTCTAGTCCACTCTGCCCCCCACCCCCTCTGCAGGGATCTACTGTCTGTGGCTGCAACTCTGTACTCAGCAGTCAGACTTAAGCACCACAGGGCCAGGGCAGAGTCCCTCTTGGGGGTGGGGCTATTGTTTCCTCTCAGGCTGCCACCTTTCAGGGGAGTGGTCTGCCTGAGCAAGATGGTTGCTGCCATGTGGGGGATAACTCAGTACCATGATCCCAGTGGCTATTCTCTCAGTTCTCTCCCCAAAGCCTCTGCCACCAGTCTCCCCTCAGGTGTCTCCAACCCACTCTGCCCCCGTCTTTGCCAGAGTCCAGGATTGAGTGGCTGCAGATGAAAATTTATACATTGGCCCTTTCATTGGCCTTTCAGACTCCAGCTGCGCATCTCTGGCAGAGAACAATCCTGCAGCTTTTTGCAGCTGGCTGTTATCTGTGTACTTTTTGGGCTCTGGTGCTGTAGGCTGGGGATACCCACTTATGGTTTAGACCCCACTCTTCTCAGGGGGATCCAAATGGCCGCTTAAATATCCCTCTGGCATGGCTGCCTGAGGGTGCCCAGCCAGCCTGCTCATGTCTCCACTGCACTCACCAGTCAGGTTGTGCCTAACTGATTCTTCTGTCTGTCCAAGGTTATGAGGCTTCTCTCTCACAATTGTTCAGTTGTTTGTTCCAGGTGATTTCTCCACAATTTAGTTGTAATTCTAGATTGGTCCTGGGAGGAGGTCAGTGTGACTTCCATTCACTCCTCCGCCATCTTGATTCTCTCGATTGTGGCCAAATTATTTAAACTTTCTATGTATCCTACCACACTTCTCTTTCTGTTAAAAGTAGAATTATTGGTCTTGGTTATTGGATAGAAAATTGGTGTCAGAGTACTTTATTGTCTCTAAATTTTATTCATGTATGGTAAGAGGAGTAGCGTTTTATTTTCTTAACAACTAATAAGAGCATTCTTCTTATGGTAGAACTCACTTTACTGGGTCAATTATTTAATGAGTGAACTAAATGTAGAAGTTAAACCTCTATTGGGGTATCCAACCTTTTGGTGTCTCTGGGTCACCCTGAAAGAAAAAGAGTTGTCTTGGGCACACATTAAGTACATAAACATTGATGAAAATTGATAGCAAAAAAAGGTTTTAAGTAAATTTATGATTTTATGCAGGGCTACATTCATAGCTATCCTGGGCCACATGTGGCCCACGGGTCACAGGTTGAACAGCCCTGCTAGTTGAATAGGGTAGTATAAAGATTAAAACAGTTCAAACTTTCAGTAAGCAGATAAAAATTGGAAATGGGTGATGAATAGAGTGCTTTATAAGCATCCTGAATATTGTTTTGTGAGTGATGTGATACTCCCACTTGACTCTCACTCATGCCCACCCTCACTATTTATAAGAAATCAAGAAACATTTGAATGTTTTACAAAATCAGGTGGAAGGGATTTTTTTACCTTTATGGGAAATCACTTCTAAAAGAGGTTGGGACTCAAGGTGTATGGCTGGTGTGTTGCTCATGTGGCAATAGCCTCTACACCAGACACATCTGTATGAGATGAACTAACTGGAGAAACACAACTGCTGAGTTAAAACTTCTGTGGATAGGTATTTCCCACTCTTGTTCCACTGTAAAAATTATGAGCAAATTTTACTATTTAACACCCAAACACAAACCATGGCAGTACAGGTCAGGCATTGCGAAAGAAAAATTGTTTCCATGTTATAGGTACCTCAGATGTAGAACCAAGCGTAGAGTGCCCGGATATTGCAAAGGTGGCAGTTTCACATGTAGCAGAGAGAAGAGCTCATGGCTAGGTTACCATCACTTAATTTGCGCTATGGGACCAGGATTTACTTGTTGCAGAGAAGGAGAGGGTAGGATGAAACAGGCCTAGGGCCAAGTCATGAGCCCATGGGTGCCTTGCAATTAGAACATTGACTTGAGACAGCCACTTAGGGTCAAGGCCATGATTTCTTCAGTGTTGAAACTGGTGAGAAAGCTCCTTCTTCAGGCCCAACATCCTGAAGTTCTCAGGAGCATATAGACTTTGCCTGAAGTCTGGAAAGGTGGCCACAATTGCCAAAAGTCTGGAACCCATCATCTAGAAGATGGTGAGGTGAGAGATGGCAATTTCTAGATGTAAATTAGCTACTAGAAACGTGTTGGAATATAAGCAGCCAGAGAAAGAGAAGCCTAGTCCTGCGGCTTTGGGCAGTAAGGGTGAGAAAGACTGCTTCATCAGCAAGCACATTTCTGTCTTCATCATGGCACAGACCAATTTCTGTCCTCAAGTTTCTTAAACCTTCCCAGGACAGAGGAAAAAGCAAGGTCCACTTGAAGGGGCAATTCAGAACTGTGGGCCTCTGGGTGAAGTTAGTGAGATATTCTTGGTTATTCCCTCTCATCTTCCTACCTCAGACTTCCACATGAATATTCTATGATTTTGTTGTTGTTGTTCTTGAATCAATTTAGCAAATTCCTATCTGAACATCTGTAATGTTACATATAACAATGTAAGCAAGCATTAATCCATAAAGTCAGATGGAAAGGTTTACAAATGTCATGTAAAGAACATCCCTCTTATCAATAGAACCTCCCCTTATCTTGACGACTGTTAAGAAAAATTATAAAAAAATACTTGAAACTAAAGCAAAAGAACAACTACATTTTTTAAATGTTATACTAGAACATTGTCTCTTAGGGCTGCCTGAGAATTATTTAATTCTCAAGGAGAATGTACCTTACCTGGATTTTCACTTATTATTGACTAGAATTCACACAGTATAAATTTACATATAAACTTTTAGGGACAGATACATTGTAAATGATTTCTGATAAACAGAAATGGAACATATTTCTTTCAGATAGTAAAATATAATTCCAAAGATTCATAGTTTTATTTTCCTGTAGAGTACTAACCAGTTGTGTACGTAAATTAACAAAATTATTTTACTATGTCACTTTTGCCTGCGTATATACATCTTTGTCCTTAAATGCCCTTATCAGCTTTACAGCCCTACTGGTTATGGTATAAATAATAAGTTAAATTATCTTTGATGTGTTTGTATGAGAGGCATCTTTTAATTTATTTTAGAATTATATATTGAGAGAGCAACAGAAAAGTCTGGGACAGCGAATGGAGCACCAGTTTGGCAATTTTTACTCTTCCCCCAAATAAACCGGAGCCTCAGCTACTTTTCATGATCGATTCATCTCCTTGGTCTTATCCAAATGTTGGTGATATTTTCAAACCTGAAGGCTTTTATTTTATTACTTATACCCAGACAATTTGAGAAAAGATAAGAGGCTCAAATCATGAAGAGTAAACACCGTTATTATTTTGGGGTCAGCACTAATTTCCTAATGCTTATCTCTCATCACTTTGAGGTTTCCTGTTTGATAAAATTACCTGTTTCTTTTTAATGCTACCCACTCGGTGTTTACATTTGAAAACTTTTAGAATTTTTTCTGTGTTTATGTATGGTGAGAAAGTGTATGCTCAAATGAAGAATATCTTTAAATGTGTAAATTGCTCTCAATTTAATATGTGTTGTATTTTGCTCACTGTGTCTTTCTCTTGTTCTATGATTCATAACATTTTGAGAGATAATTGAGAGAATCTAATGAAAGCTCTAAACACTTCACCCTGAAAAAAATGGTCATGTACACAAAGTTTTACGAACAATTTCCGGATTTGGAAGAGCCCATGGAGCTTGGTCATGAAACGACTGACTCTGGGAACTACAAATCAAGATCTTCCTCCACCATTAAGAACCATCTTCTCATTTTTTTTTTCTGTTTCCATAGAACCTGTCTGAATTTTAAGACCACGTCCTAGGTTCTCTTTGAACCAAACTATTTCAGCATTTTATTTTGTGCTATGCTGATGGCCCAGTTTCATTTAGCCTTACATTTAGTTTTTACTGTAATAATGAATATACACTTTTTGGGCATGAATTATATATTTCACAAGTGATACGGTCTCATCTTAGTTTCTTTTCTGTATACATTTTTAATTTTTTTGTATCTTGCACTTAAGCCATTTATCTTTTTGCCCTAAGTCAAATGTTAGTTAAAATTGTTAAGTAACATTCACTCTTTGGGACCAAATGGATAAACCTAAGAGAAAAGTTATTGTAGTCCTTTTCATAACATGTTTAAAGGGACTGTGTTTTCTTTCCACTATACTGCGTGACCTTGAAAGTATACAAACATTTTCAGCTTTGAATCATTCTGGTGCTGAACAGATAATTGGGTGTGGAGCAGCAGTTCATAAAACATTTGAATGGACAATGAATGATCAGATTTGTGAAAGATTCTTTTTCTTCAAGAAGATATTGTGCTTTTTAGTTTTATGATTTAATTATTGTTGGACTAGTTAGTAAACAAATCACACTCTCCCTCCAAGCTCACCTATGACTATTAGCATTGTAATTAATAATTCCAATGTATAATCATGGAAGTAAAAACTGGAACTCTAAGATATATAATAAACAGAAGAAAGAAAATCAATCAATATTTCACAAACAGAAAGGGCTCAGACCACTTCAGAAAACATTTTAAGCTTAGAAAGCGATATATTTTTTAAATTTTCTTTTATGCCCAGGTTTCCAGAAGCTAAAGTAAAACAGTTTGCATAGAGAGGTATTTATTGGTTCCTCTAATTTAAAGTGTCTTTTGAGAAACATCACATAATAGAGAATGAAACATGGGCTTTGGAGTCAAAAGGACTGGCTTGGACAAGGAGTAACTGTCCCCTACCTATGGGATCAAGGCAGATTATTTAACTTTTATGTCTCATTCCATTATCTATGAAACTTGAAGTTATAGAACGCATAAGGTTGTTCACTTATTTCATAAGTGAAATAACATCAAATCTTCAGGCTGTTGCCTACACTGTAGAATATATTAATAAATGGAATATATTAATATTTTTTTCTTCACAGCTAAGTTGTACTGGGCAAAAGCAGTCTCTTGCTTTTAGTTTACATGGTGCTTTATGAAGAAGAAGATGTAAAATTTCCTACATACAGATGTATGTAGATTTGTTCCCAATAAAAACAATAACATAACTACAATATGGATAAAGGGAGGAAAAAACAGTTGAAGTAAGGAGAAAATAATATGTGAAAGCAAGCGTATTTCAATGATTGAGAATAAAACCCAACTTGGAGCTTCCTGACAGTGGTGATGACTATTTAAATGAAATGGTAGAATTCAGAAGCAGTTTGAATGTATTCCTTGTTATAACCATTCTTGTAAACAATCACAAATAACCATTTTTGTAGGGTTTGGAGAGAGTCTTAATTTATTGTTGGCTTTATACATTGACTAAATTTGCAGAAAAATTTCTCACCTGGATATTATATAGTGTTAGAGTGCTGACCTTTTCAACTGTCTTGGTGTCAATAC
Organism: Mormoops blainvillei; assembly: GCA_004026545.1. Lineage (NCBI taxonomy): Eukaryota > Metazoa > Chordata > Mammalia > Chiroptera > Mormoopidae > Mormoops > Mormoops blainvillei. The sequence continues at coordinate 55,763 of PVJD01003078.1, forward strand.
TTTTTTTTTTGTTCAAGTCTGCTTCTCTCTCTCTCTCTCTGTCTCTCTCTCTGTCTCTCTCTGTCTCTCTCTCTCCTCATCGGTTTATAGCAAACTTTCTCCAGTAATCAATTCACCAAGTCCTTACTCTAGGAGCCCGAGTCTGTTTTGTATCACAGCCCAGACTTCTTTTTTTTCCTTTTTTATTTATGGTTATTTAGATTATTTATTTTATCTTTAGTGAACTTCATTTGCATGTAGATTTCAAGGAGTTTGTCCATTTCTACTAAGTTTTGAATTTATTTTCATAAAGTTGACTTCTTTAAACCACATTTATTTAAGGATAATGTGGTTCTTCTTGGATTATTCTGTTTCCTTCCCAAGAAGGTTTTTTCTTCATATGAAATCTCTTACCTTCATTTTCTTCTATATTGTCCCATATTAAGTATATTTTGTAGAATTTTATTATGATCTCAGATGTTTCCTATTTATTTTAGTATTTTTTACAGATATTTTGGAAGAAGTTCCTTATAATTTAGATGTTTCCCATTTGTGTAGTACTTTGGTCTTTTCATGGACATTTGGAGAAGTAGAGCCAAGAAATGTGCAAAACATATCATTTTAGAAAACACTTCTTCCTCTTCTTAACTGAAAGGCATGTTTAGAAGATAACATTATATAAGAAAGAGATCAAAGGTAACTATGTAAAGAGACTTAAAACAGGTCCCCAAACTCTGTTCTAGTCAGTACTATACCCAATGGAAGCATGGTTCTGCGGTGTGTGATGGGGACTCTGGTCTTTCCACTCTAGAAACTGTTTGAGAAAGACCCTTCTGGCTCCCACTGTCTATTTTTTCCAACTTTAGGTAGAGTGCTCGGTACACAGATAATAATGTTCTGTTTATGAAGTTATCTCCCTTAAAGTCTCTAAGGGTGGGTCTATGCCTTACTCGTCATTTTCATTGGGTTTCTTGCCCTTCCTGTGTTAGTCAGCACATGTTCATTAAGGGATTTTACAGAATTAATTGTCTCCAATATCAGTCTTTCCCTACAGCTAGAAAGAGTTCTGTTTATAATCTTTGAAATTATTCCAATTATAGTGCTGTAATATGATCCATCCCTGTTCTTTTACCTCAGGAACACTTTTTTATTTTAAAGCTGGCCATGATAATTTCCCCCTGAGTTAGTGTTGAGAAACATATCAAACTGTCCTAAAATGATTATTGTAGGGACGCTATGTCAGTCTGAATTTATTCAAGAGCATATTCCTGAATTTCCTTCTGTGCATGTGAACCATATTTCATCTTTGGCCATATGTTTTCAGTCTCACTTTCTTGTTCTCTCCTGCTTTATCTTTCTCCAGCTTAAAATCTTTTCCAAATTATTTCTTTAATTCTGATTTTCCTTTTTAATTTTTCTGCCTTTGTAAGTTTTATCCATTCAGGCATGGCATCTTCACAGACTGATGAATTCTATTGCACAAGGCTCAGCTCTGGTACCTACCCCACTCCCCCTCTTAAGCAACAACACACACACACACACAGCTGTTACTACTTTTATAGGAAGTCATATAGCTACTGTCCTAAATGCATTGATCAGTACCAAGAATGTTTAACTTAATCAAAGGAAAGCATCATAAAGTTTCAAGCTATGGTCTACAATCGAAAGGAGCAAAACTTTACCTTATGCATGAGCTAAGCAAGCAGTGTAGTTCCCTCTCTGACTCCTCCCCCACATACAGTGTCACAACATAGCAACCAGGGTTGCCTTTTCCCAGTGAATACTTAAGACTACATCCTTTACAATGTAACAGGAGCACCAAGACAAAGAAATATGGCTCAAATGAAAGAATAGATCAAAACTCCAGAAAAGATACAACTAAACCATGAAGAGATAGTCAACCTATCAGATACAGAGTTCAAAACACTGGTAATCAGCATGATCACAGAAATGGTTGAACATGGTCATAAAATAGAGGAAAAGATGAAGGCTATGCAAAGTGAAATAAAGAAAAATATACAGGGAACTAACAGTGAAGGGAAGGAAGCCAGGACTCAAATCAATGATTTGGAGCAGAAGGAAGAAATAAACATTCAACCAGAACAGAGTGAAGAAACACGAATTCAAAAAAATGAGGAGAGGCTGAGGAACCTCTGGGACAACTTGAAATATTCCAACATCTGAATCATAGGAGTGCCAGAAGAGAGAAAGAGCAAGAAATTGAAACTTATTTGAAAAAATAATGAAGGAGAACTTCCCCCATCTGGCAAAGACAATAGACATTCAGGAAGTCCAGGAAGCTCAGAAAGCCCCAAAGAAGTTGGACCCAAGGAAGCACACACCAAGGCACATCATAATTACATTGCCCAAGATTAAAGATAAGGAGAGAATCTTAAAAGCAGCAAGAGAAAAGGAGACAGTTACCTACAGAGGAGTTCCCATCAGACTATCAGCTGATTTCTCAAAAGAAACCTTATAGGCAAGAAGGGGTTGGAAAGAAGTATTCAAAGTCATGAAAGAGAAGGGCCTACATCCAAGATTACTCTATCCAGCAAAACTATCATTTAGACTGGAAGGGCAGATAAAGTGCTTCCCAGATAAAGTCAAGTTAAAGGGGTTCATCATCACCAAGTCCTTATTATATGAAATGTTAAAGGGACTTATGTAACAAAAAGAATATCAAAACTATTGAACAGTAAAATGACAACAAACTGACAACTGTCAACAACTGAACCTAAAAACAAAAAAAAAACAAACTAAGTAAACAACTAGAACAGGAACAGAATCACAGAAATGGAGATCACATGGAGAGTTATCAGCAGGGAAGGGGAGGGGGAAGAATGGGGAAAAGGTACAGGGAATAAGAAGTATAATTGGAAGGTACAAAATAGACCGGAGGAGGTTAAGAATACTATAGGAAATGGAGAAGCCAAAGAACTTATATGTACAACCCATAGACATGAACTAAATGTTGGGAATGCTGATGGGAAGGGTGGTAGAGGGTGGAGAGGATTGAAGGGGAAGAAAAAAATGAGACAACTGTAATAGCATAATCAATAAAATATACTTTAAAAGAAGACTTCAATTAAGAACTTTTAACTCTCAAAGTCATATTTTTATAAGAAATTTCTGTTGGACTTTATAGTTTACAAAGCACTTCCACATAATCAGCTTATTAAATTCTTTTGATATTCTTTGGAGTTGATATTTTTTGCATTTTACTAACAATTGACTACTAAAACACTTCCAGAGATGGAACTGGGACGTTTCCCAAGATACTTGTCTCCAAATCTATGAATTTTTGACTTTTAATACTGAACTTTCTGTCTATCATATGTGATCAAGAAATCATGACAAAAAAAGATCAAAAGTAATGTTGAAATTCTTTTTTGTTAAAGTCAAAATTATTAGTGGATTCTTGCATTGTGCTTGTTGCAACTTCTCATTCCCAAATGCTTTACCTGGTCAGATGACAAGTATCACCAGATAATTTGACCACTAACCAATATGGTCAGAGAAAGATGTTCTTGAAAATGTTGTCTGTTATGAGCAGAATTGTATTCCTTCCCTGCCACAATTCATATGTTAAGACCTAACTCCCAGTACAAATACAGCCTCAGCATGTGACTGCATTTGGAGAAATTAAAATTAGGTCATTAGTGTTGGGTCTAATACAATATGACTGGTGTCCTTAGAAGAAACGAAAATATGGACACAGACAGATGTAGAGTGAAAATGGTGTGTGGGCCCATGAAGAAGGTGGCCATCTATGAGCCAAGGAGGCAATTCTGAAAAACACCCTTCCTTCATGACCTTAGAAGACACTGACTCTGTCAACACTTAAATCTTGTACTTCTAGACTCCCAAACTTTAAACCACAAAATTTAAACAAAATAAAATTCTGTTGTTTAAGCCACCCAGTTTGTGATATGTTGTTAGGGCAGCCCTAGCAAACTAATATGATGTGTAAAGGCTCCTTAGTGAAGTTTTTTATCTAGATTCTGCTGGTATTATCTCCAGGTTCATAGGGGTCTGAAGCTGTCCCTAGTGATTAACTTTTGTACTTCCTGTTTGAGAGTGAAGGAGGAACACCATTATAAATTCATATCCTGCTTTTAGGCAAATAGAGGGAGGGTAGAGCTTTTCTTACTTGTTTCTTCCCAATTGCCTTCAGCTTAAAATAATCATTATGTCAAAGAGGCCTATTTTGAGGTGGCTTGTTCTGCTGTCCTTCAGAAACTCCTCTGGAATGAAGTGTTAAGAAAGTCCATATGAAAGTCATAGGTTTTGGGAGCTGCAAGGAGTGTTAATTCATCCAGTGCAATAATGTTGAACCAGAGTTGTACATCATAATTAGTTACGAACTGTTTAAAGTCAAATACAGTTGAATGCTTCATGCTTGATGGGCCTCGGTGAACCTTCAACATTCCAGAATCCCCTGGGTCAATTTTTGTAATGCTGGATGCTCAAAGCTCATCCCATAACAAACACAGACATGGCACCATGTACATTTGTTGGTTGTTTTGAAATCTGTATCTTAGGTCTTACGTATGTAAATTGCTTTGTTTGTATTTAGATTTTCTGAAGGAGAACTATGCTTATGGTTTCAATTTATTTTCATTGCTTAGCAGTTCTCACTAAAAGACTTTGCAATTACTTCAGTGACTGGATGGTTCAATCTAGTGGAAAGAATATTTCCACTAGAAAAGGCTTGGATTGGAGTTTCAGTCTGCATGCAAGAGGAAGTCATGATAACTTAAGCCTATCAGTTTTCCAACTGCAGTAAAGTGCTTATAAGCTTTGATTCATGAGTCACTGGAAGAATAAAATAAACATGCAAAAGTGCTTTGTGAATTTCATAGTGTTGTGAATATATGACGCTTTTCTGGTCCAGTTCCATGGACTCATTGATATGCTCATTAAAAATGACACAGCTTTCAAAGGCAATTTTCAAATTTCAATTAGTCTTTTAAAATATGTCAGAGTATAAAGGCAATTTCCTAAGTTTATAATTACTGCCTCTTCTATAAAAAATAATGGAATCTGAAAAACTGAAAATTTAATGTACATGTAATTAGATTTAATTTTTTGCTAATATCTATAGTTCTATAGCTTTGTACTTCTGGGGCAATTGCCTATCTATTTGTTATGCAATCTTTCATGTTTATGAAACAATTAACACTTTTCTAGAACCATTTAGAAAATGTTATGTTCTCTTTACTTTTTTCATGTTGTGTCAATGCCAGCCTATTGATGATAATGTTCTTGCCAGGAATGCCTGAGGCACGCGCCCTGCCTCATTATTTGAAGGAGCCCCATAGACATCGCCCTGCCCAGGGCCAGTGTGTTGCCTGGGGGCCCTTGTAGTTATTATGATCATAGCAGGATGTGCTTCAGCAGAAAACCATTAGGGAACGTTGAGGGACAAGATTTGCTCCTCCCAGGTTGTGGAGGGTACCCAGCATGCCCAAGAATCACACAGTAAGATCACTCAAGGTGTCAGTTATCTGGGTCACCCAGAGTTCTCTGAAAGGGGAAATTCTTGAGTGTGGGGGGCCTACTTCCTTCTCTAGTTGTTTAGCTAGTGGCTGTGTCATACAGCTGGCAACATATTTATTCAAGATTGATGTCTTTTTAAATCAATACCTCAGCAATCAAAAGCTTAATGTCAGGCATTTACATTAGAGTTTATATACAGATGGAGGCAGAAAGGAACTCAGAGCTACAGAAATTTGAGAAGGGATGGTTTGTCCAAGTTTAAAAACAACATTCAGCTGAATACATTTAAAGATCTAATTGACTTTATTAAGCAGTTCATGACCAGCAACATTTCATCTAGCAACCAGAAGGGTACTATCTCCAAGAAAAAAGAAATACACACAGATACACACAGACACAGACACACACACACACACACACATAATAGTGTTTTAAAATATTTTTCTATTTTATACATATGTTTATATAGATATATAAACATTTTACTTTGAGATAAGTATAGATTCACATACAATTGTAAGAAATAATTCAGAGACATCCCATGTACCCCTTAACCAGTTTCCCGTAACTGGGTGCAAAACTATAGTATGATATCACAAGGTGAAAATTAACGTTGATGAAATACACTCATGTAATTCAGATTTCTTAAATGTTTTATGAGGATACTATAATTACTTTGAAACATTTTACATTAAGACTACCTTTGTGGTTGCCCAGCTGAAGTTTGAAATCCAGAGCACATTTTCTCTTTTTTCTTAACTGCACGTGTTTCTTAATGAAATCTGGGGTTTATTTCTGTAAATTATTACATAATTGTGTTTGAATTATGTATCTTTAAAGAAGATTCTTTAGCCCATGTTTTTTATTTTCACCATCATATTTGTAAAACTTAGAATTATCTCTACTTCTGAGTGGTTTGAGTTCATTTCAAAATCGTTACTATGACTTCCCTGCTATTTATCTCATTATTTCAATCTTTCTTTGAGATTAGAATGTTTCAAGAATTTCTTTCTTTTAAGCTGTGCAAATATCTTCTATGCATTTCGAGTCTTTGAATATGTGAGACTGTAGTAGGAAGTTAGACAGGCATGAACAGAGTAGAGACAATAGGCCTGGTATGGATATCACCAGGGTGGAAAACCCCAGGAACCCAGCAATGAGCAAAACTGGGCAAACAAGGACCTTGCCCCCAGGGTGACCTTTTCCTCCCTAGCATATTGGTGGTTATGTGGTTTAGACTCCCTGACATTTCATATCACTGGTCATGCAGTTCAGACCCTCCCCTGACCTTTTCTCTCCTGGCACATTGTTAGTCATATGGTAGATCCTCTTAGAGGAGGAACAGGGGGGCCCAGAGAATAGCCTAATATGACTCCCATATAAACCCTTGCATGACTACTCCCTTAAGCCTAAGCCCTCAGGATGATGAGGTTCTGATCTGCAACAAATAACCTTAGGAACAAAGCCTCAGGTCTGTTGACTGCAAAGTTAGAGTTTTGGTGGCAGTAAAGAAAACATCTAGGCCTCAGTTGTTTCAGCTCCAGGGCCAGAAAAGTACACCTGCACCTTTTCCCACCCTTTTCTTTCCCTAGGGTGTCTCCCTCTCTTTGTAGTACACCTGTGCTTTATCCCTCTTCTTCCCTCAGGCACATTTTCTTTGCCATTCTTTCTCCTAAACTCCAAGTACTCTTCTTTTGCCTCTGTAACTTGTTTCCTGAGCCTACACAGCCCAGCTGGCTCATCTTTTCCACCTCTGTGACTTTCTAAATAAACTTTTGCTTGTATTTGAGTCTTCGCTCTGAATCTTTCTTGGCCACAACTCAAGTACCAAGGTTGTTAAACCAAGATCCGATTGCTGATAATGTTCTGGTGCTGTTTCTCAACTAACAAGACTAATTTTTATGGTGCTAATAATCCCCAGTAACACATTTGTAGGAGCTGATTTTTATAGCAAATTAAGGATTTGAAGGACTTTTAAACTATCAATTTTTACTATCATATCATCTGTTTTTATAGATTTAAATTAAAATATTTTTCTTCTTACAGTGCATTAAACTTTTAGGCTAACATTTAGGTCTGCTGAACTCGGACATCATGTGTAGATGTAAAACCATACATCTACATCCAAAAATACATATGTAGTTATTGCCTACTTTGTTTCCAGTTGGAATTTTATATAGCTATCAAATTGCATAATATATGGCTCAAGTATGGTCAACCAGTAGACTCCAAACAATTTTAATTGCACATATTTAAAATTGAGACTGAGCATGTACCTCAGAAATTACATATTTATTTAACAATTTTATGTATACAGTAACATTAATTCACATATTAAATATTAATGAAGTTGAAATTCTTTCCAAACATTTTTAGAGAAATAATTATAAACACAGGAGGCTCTCTTTCTAATTCCAAAGTTGGTGACTGCGCTTTGGTTTTTGACATTGTCATCTGTTTGGCTCTAGGCAGAGATCACATCTGACTTGTCACCACTGTGGTCCACTGCCTTCACAGTGTCTAGAAGCTTTCAGGTCCTTAGTAAGTACATGGAATGACTGACTAGACTAAGAATGACTCATATACATAGTAAGTTTAGAAATGCTGAGGTAGGTATTTGGGGAAAACAATTATTGGGTAAAGTTGTATAATCTTCATTCCAGATCAGTAATATCGCTATGTTGTTCTCTTTCTTGGACTTCAGAGTTGCTCAAAATGGTGGTGTGCAGAGCAAAAAGTCTCTGGCTTCCTATGGGAGCTGTCACAGGAATTGAGAGGGTAGGAGGGAGGGAAAGGGGTACAAGATTCCAATTTGATATACCCATGCAAATTTATCTCAGTGCAAATCTGCTTTTTGTATACACAAATAAAAACAAATGATAAACACAAGGAAACACAAGAAATCCAAGCTATAGCATAAAAATCATGTTCTTGCACAATACTACCTTCTTTGTCAGGTATCTATTATTATCTCTAAGTGGATTTACATATTCATATGTCAATCATATGTCTTCTTGTCTTTGATCTGTAAATAAACCTCTCATGTGATATAATCAGCATATACACACCTAATATAGGACACGCTTAAATTTTACATTAAGATAATGAATAAATAATATTGAATACTTTTATCATATACTATAATACTTTTATAGGTGGTAAATGAATGTTATTAGTTTTTATATTATTAATAATTGATACCTTGAGATTTATCTTTAAAAAATATCATTGGGATTATAAAACCCCACAATTTGGGATGAAGAGTTGAGATAGGACAATCTATTTTTGAGGGAAAATAGTAGCTTTCTTATCTATTTGAACACACAGCAAGGCTATGATAAATGCAGTCAGTTTGATAATGAAAAGTTATTAAAGTGTCCACAAGATGGCAGATCCAAAGTCTAGGATGATGTATTCACTAGCACATGGTACATATGCCCCCTAAGCCTTATTGTGAAACACTGGAAGGCCAAATTACAAAAATTAATATTAACATCCTTTAAAAATAACTTGCTACTTTTTGTCTTTATTAGAATACATATCTAATAAAGGCAACCTCATGTATAGTACCTTGGTTACTAAAGCAGTAATCAAAACACAGATAAAACTTTAACTTTTCCTAATTATATCAAAATGAATCACCTTGTCTTTTATGCATAACTCATAAATACAGTTTTGATGTAACAAGATTACTTCTCACAAAATACACATGAGTCACTCTTTTTAGAGTTGTTTTATTTTTTCTTGCTTTTAATTTTTTTATTGAATTTATTGGGGTGATATTGGTTAATAAATTTATATAAGTTTCAAATACACAATTCTAAAATATCACCACCCAAAGTCAAGTCTCCTTCCATTACTATTTATCCTTTACCCTCTTCTACCTGGCCCCGCCCCCTTTCCCTCTAGTAATCACTATACTCTTTGTGTCTATGAAGGTTTTTTGCTGAATCCCTTCACCTTTTCACCCAGCCCCTCAACCACCCTCCCCTCTGGCAGCTGTCAGTCTGTTCTCTGTACCTATGAGTCTGTTTTTATTTTGTTTGTTTGTATATTATGTTCATTATAATCCACAATAAGTGAAATCAATAGGTCTTTCTCTGACTGACTTATTTCATTTAGCATAATACTCTCCAGGTCCATCCATGCTGTTGTAAAAAGGAAGAGTTCCCTGTTTTTATAGCTGAGTAGTATTCTACTGTGAACATGTACCACAGCTTTTTTATCCCCGTATCTATTGATGGACACTTAGACTGCTTCCAAATATTACCTGATGTAAATAATGCTACAATGAACATAGGGGTTTATATATTTATTCTTTTGAATTAATGTTTCAGGTTCCTTCAAATACATCTCCAGAAATGGAATTACTGGGTCATAAGGCAGTTTTAAACATACAATAGGGTAAAGACTGTCTATTCAAAAAATGATATTGGGAGAATTGGATAGATACATGCAAAAAAATGAAACTAGACCACCTTCTTATACCCCACACAAGAATAAACTCAAAATGTATTAAAGACTTAAATGTTAGACTTGAAACCATAAAAATTCTAGAAGAAAATATAGGCAGTAAAATCTCAGACATTTCTCTTAGCAATATCTTTTTCTGTTTTATCTTTTTGGCAAGGGCAACAAAAGAAAAATAAAAAAATAGGACTACATCAAATTAAAAGGCTTTTGTACAACAAAGGAAACCATTAACAAAATGAAAAGACAGCCCACTAAATGGGAGAATATATTTTCCCATGATACATCTGATAAGGGCTTAATATCCAAAATTTATAAAGAACTTACACAATTCAACACCAAAAAAGCAAATAATCCAAATAAAAAATGGGCAAAGGACCTGAACAGACATTTTTCCAAACAGGACATAGAGATGACCAATAGACATATGGAAAGATGCTCAATGTCACTAATCATTGGAGTTGTTTTATCTATAGTTTTGGCAGAGGACTGTGTCCTCCCAAAGACTGCTGCACAGTTCATAAATTAATAGATGATTAAGTCCTATAAAAATGTAAGAATAGTTTGACAAACACCCAGATGAATCTTCACCTAAATTTCTGTCATTAACATAATGTGATGTTATACTCTGATCCTGAACCATACACACACACACACACACACACATATATTTGTACACATATACATATTTACATATATATCTATACACATATATACATGCACATAGATATGTATATAAAAGGAGGCTGCAGGTATTTTAAAGGAATTAATTGTAACTCAGGACTACTTCTAATTTGTTTCTGACTTAGCTTCTTTTCTGTCCCAAATTTGACTAAATGCTGACATTTGGGACTGTCAAATTTATCCCTATTTATGCCCTTTGTATTTCTCAATCTGTTCAGGACACACTCTCCAGATCTTCCTGCTTTTAGGGGCCATGGACAAGACACCTTGCTTTTGGACTTACCTCTAGGACTTTAAGCTCCAATCTCTGGCTCTGAGTCATCTCAGTAGGTCCTCCCTGATCTAGAATTCAGACAAGTTAATGCACACTTGATTGCTAAAACCTCAAAATACAAGCCTAATATCTCTAGACTTGTCATAATAGACATGGAAATAACTTGATAAATGTTCATTATGTCACTAACAATGTAATCATTCTTGAATTACTAGGGAATCCTTTTTTGAGGGTACCACCTTCAAAGTCTCAATCTTGATTGTTTTGAATACCCTTATATATTGGTATGTAACCACCGTTGCACAACAGATTTAATACTTGTCCTTAGTTATGAGTTTATTCAGCATCAAATCTGGGAAATAATGAGTGCTCAAGTTAGAAATTACTGTTTAAGTATTTTAAAAAAGTAGTTAGATATGTATGTATAAGACTTTTTCCCCCCAGGTCCAATAAGATTACTCTAAGGGCCATTTAAAAAACAAATCTGCCTGGCTGGTGTGGCTCGGTGGATTGAGGGCCGGTTTGTGAACCAAAGGGTCGCTAGTTCGATTCCCAGTCAGGGCACATGCCTGGCTTGTGGGCCAGGTCCCCAGTAGGGGGTGCACGAAAGGCAGCCACACATTGATGTTTCTCTCCCTCCCTATCTCCCTCCCTTCCCCTCTCTGAAAATAAATAAATATATAAAAATCTTTAAAAAACAAACAAATCTATTACAAGATCCTAATATCAAATTGCTCTTTTTGGGCAGAGAACACACTTGTTTCACTTCATCTAACCTCATCAGACAAGCATACTCACCCTGCCCCAGGCCAGACCCACTGTGCTCATGAAAGAGTAACCTGGAAAAGGACAATGCTACTGCTGAGACATTCTTGCTGTTCTTTAAATACCCGAAGCTCAAGTAGAATATGGTGTTTTTTCATGAAAATTTTGTAATACATGGAATAGGAATATTTCCTAGCTGTCAGACAAAATGTGTGACAATATACTTGCTTTTCCTGTAGCCTACCATCATCAAAAAGAAAGTGTTAGGTGTAGGAATGTGGAAGTAAGTTTTAAACTCTCCGAGATTCACTTACAGGAAATATAATTCAAGCTGTGATTTCTGGATTGAAAAATATTACTTCTTTCAGTTTTAGAAATCTTTGGATTTTTATTTACCAAGGTTTCCTTTTTCTTAGTACATTCTTCACACAAAGGCTACCCTTAGAGCAAGAGACAAAAAGTAGAGTCAGAATGGAGATTTGATTCTTGAAAAGAACAGCATTTATAAGCATGTGCTTTTCCTCTAACTGGGCTTCTATTTGTGCCACAGAAGAATAAGGACAGAGTGATTTTGTTCTTAGAGTTCCAGGTCATTTGCATCCCATATGCTCTGCCAGTATTGCTTTGTGAAGTTTTGAAATTTTAGGGTTTTATTTTTTGTTTTTGTTTCTATAAATAGGGAGAAATTATCATTCCTGACATATACTGTAAATTTAGGTCATGTCAACATGTCAGGGAAACATGGGGAGTTCAGAGCTGGCTCACAATGAAATTATCAAGGCAGTGAAGTGTGTCTTTTGAAATACAAACTTCCTCAGGTAATCCTTCTCTGAATTGACCTTTGATTCTGAACTGAGAGCAGTTCTTTTCCTTGGATACACATTTCTTATCCCTCTCTTCCCCTCAGCTTGCTGCTAGTGTTTTCATTAAATTTATTTAAAAATCTTTTAAAGAGTTTAGAGTTAGGTTGAGGGTAATATTAAAAAATAGATAGGGATAAGGTAATGAAAACTCTCTCATATAAATGAAGAAATTTAAATTCTCTCCTGCAAGCTATTGCTCTCAAGTTTGTTGAATCCATTCATCATGGAGGGGTTTTGGGCATCATGAGGAGGCAGCAGGGTGGGATTGAGGAGCCAAATAATTGGAACCTGACAATGCACTTTCAGTTTCAAGACTATATAAAGCACTCAGCATGGGCCTCCTACCTAGTAACATTTCAATTCATATGAATTGCTATACTTTTTATAATTACTATCATTTCTGAAGGAAGTTGAAGACTTAAAAGGACTTTAGTTTCATATTGGAATTTTTAAAATGAGAAAAAAGAAGGAAATCCTCATTCATCAAGCCTTTACCATATGCCAGGGACTATTCCAGAGAATTGTCCACAGGCCTATGAGAGATGCATAATTTCATATAATTAATAATATTTTATAAATATGGGAACTGACAGAAAGAGATTAATATATAGCCACGTTCTCATTTAAATGAGGGAGTTTAGAATTTGACCCAGTTCTTCTTGACTCCAAGTTTTATTTTATCTTGTCATTTTGATAAGCTTTAAATCACACCCAAATCAACAGAAAACAGCACTGTCTATTGACAAGTGATTGCTTTTCAAGTTATCTTCCAGTGTGTTTTAGAACAGCTGATCATAGTGCCAATCAACTGTACATCTGAGTGATGAATTTGAGTCAAGGTATTATTGAGAACTGCTGGCTGAATGGCAAGCTCATCAGCTTTTATGATGCTAGACTGGATCAGAACAAACCCGTTTTTATCCCTTCAGATGTGCTGATAACTCCCATCTTCAGCCCCAGTTTAATACCATCATTACTTGTACACAACGTGAAGTCTTACTCCACAGGCTTTCTTTACACCAGTCTTCCACTTTGCTCTTCTGGGTAAAACTTTTAAATTCCATTGCTCCAGTTAGATTCTTATCCTCTAGAATAGGGGATTCAAATTTGTCTGTGATGTACTCATTTCAAAAAATCTGTTGCATGTGCACTTTCAACCATTGCTAGCCTTTATTTATCTTTTATGCAAATTAGAGAAGAGGTACCTGTCCTTTACTTCTGTGTCAGAAATTTGTTTCAGTAAAATGGTTATAATAGAACAACTCACTTTTTTTGTTATCTACTTACTGAAATAAATATACTAACCTCCCCTGTCAGTGATATAAACGCCTTGTATTTTTGTACAGTGCACGACCTAAAAGCCCACAGGGTTGGCTACAAATAGTCAACATTTATTCATTGAACATCTATGTGTTATTTTCAGTGAGTAAAAAAGACCAAATTCATTTCATTCATGAAGCTTAGATTTCATATAAATCATAAGTAATCATAAAAAAGATAAATGAGGAAATAATATATTAATTTATGGCAAATGCTAAGGAGAAAAGTAAAGCAAGTGAAGTTAAATATAAACATCGGTTTTTAGAATATACGTATGTTATCTACTAATATATTATGGGCATTGTGAAATATACACAAAAATAGAAATAAAAAAGGTTAGATGAATGGCAGATCTAATATAAACCCAGTGGACAATCTTGTATCCCACTGGACCATGGCCGAAGAGCAGCACTGTCCGGCAGAGCTTTCTGTGTTGCTGGAAATATTCATCCTGTGCCTTTCACAGACTGAGATTTTAAAATGTGCCTGGTGAGACTGAGAAACTGAATTTTAAATTTTCTTTAAAATTTAAAGAGCTTAAAGGCCTGGTGACTATTAGACACTGTGGCTCCAGAGAAAGGAAAGTTCTGCTAAAGGTACATAGTCTGAGGCAGTAGAACTTTGTTCTTGCCCTTGACATTTGACATCCATTTTAGTTATAGACCATACATTTAGCCCATGTTGACCTGGATTAATGATATGCTTTTCCCATTTAGTGGCTAACTGGCTTCCTCCTGAATTCCAGAATGCTTAATGAACTCAGCCTAATTCTGTTCAGTGCACCCTCTGGGATATTACTTTCTAATTTTATGTCTATGTTGTCCCTGGATCCAACTGTGTGGTCGCATAGAGTCACTGGCTCCAGACATTGCCACGTTGGCTGCCTCTCTATTGACTTACTGAGGTTGTTCTCAGATCCCCTCTGTTATGACAGTGCTGTCCCCAGATCGTTCTTATTTTCAACCATTGATTCTGTAACACTTAGAGTATTATCCCTGGGATTCTGATTGTGTTGTGAACTTGTTCTGCTTTTCTAAACACTCTTCAGAGAGTAATTAAAGAAACAGTCTTATCTTCTGGTCTCAAATTATTGTTTGAGGACAATATGTTCTATTGCACAGCTATGTAAATGTCTCTTGAGAGATAATGTCTATGTTTAATATTGAATTAGGTAGTCCTTCTGTATCTCTGCTTACATCTCCAGAGCGTAATGGTATTAGACATGCAAAAATTAAGTTTCTTGAGAAAAGGTGGGATAAAAAACATTAGGTTCAAGCAGGATGCTGCCTCAGGCTGTATGAAGTTCCCTCAGGCTGCAGGGAAGCCTCCTCAAAAGGGCACCTAAACTACAGGGGCTCATTAAGAGCTTCCCAGCAAGATGTGAATAGTAAACAACTTCAGATGAGGAGCTCTATGTCCCCCAAAGTTCTGTGCACAAGTAGACAAAAAGCTCCATATCAGAAAGTGTTTTATTTCCAGTATGTGACCACGTGCACATTACACATCACCAGTAGGTCATCCAGGAACCCTAAATATAGCACGCAAGATCAAAATACCTGGATTCAGCCTGAATCTTGCTCAGCTAAAGAGCAGGTGAAGCATCAAAGGTAAAGCTCAGAATTTCTTCCCCATACATTCACAAAAGCCTAGCAAGGCTGATGTCAAACAAAGGGGAGGTCTAAACAAAAATATTAATAATAATCTTGAACAAAAAATAAGTTACAGTGAGAAGAGTCATATACAAAAATTGTTGTTGTTTTTTTTTAAATCCTCACCCAAGGATATATTTATTGACTTAGAGAGGAAGGTAGGCAGGGAGAGCAAGAAACATTGAGAAACAATGATGTGAAAGAAAAACATTGGTTGGTTGCCTCCCACATGTGCCCCCACTGGGGATGGCACTGGCAACCTAGGAATGTGCCCTGACCATGGATCGAACCCGTAGCCTTTTGGTGTATGGGACGACCAACTGAGCCACTTGGCCAGGTCAAAAAAATGTTTAATTTTTTGGGGGGTAAGGCAATAAAAAATTATGCTATTATAAAGCAGAGTAAAATAATATCAAGAAAACAGAAAGTGTGATTACATAAGAAGGGAAGCAAATTAATTAGAATATAACACAAAGGATAGAATTGATGGGTACATGAAAGAATTGGTTCTTTAGGCCTGGCTGGTGTGTTTCAGTGGATTGAGCGTCAGCCTGCAAACTAAAGGGTTGCCAGTTCAATTCTCAGTCAGGGCACATGCCTGGGTTGCAGGACAGGTCCCCAGTTGGGGTGTGAGAGGCAACCACACATTGATGTTTCCCTCCTCCCTTCCCCTCTCTCTAGAAATAAACAAAATCTTAAAAAAAAAAAGAATTGGCTCTTTAAATAACCGGTAAAATAGAGAAATGTTTAATTAAAATATTCATAATGAGAAAATAGTTATAATTCTCAAAGGATATTATATAAAGTTCTACACTAATTATATTTTAATATTGTGATGAAATGAATAGCATTGCAAGAACATATAAATGATTGCTGACTAAGAAAGAGAAGCGAAACTAATAAACTCTAAGAGAAACTCATCAGAAATATCTATAAAAATTCAGTCCAGGGTAGTTTTAAAGCAACTTCTTATAATCCTTGAGTAGCTAACAATTTCAATGATATTTAACAATTCTTGGATTTAAAAGCATTTTTAGCCAAGACGATTTTAGCCTTTGTGGGACTAAAAAATGGTGAAATGTCCACCTGTGTCTCCAGCAGCACCTACAGCACCATCTCAAAACGAAGATAGAGAGAGGAGCTGCTGTCATGATCCAGGAGAAACAGATCTTATTAGGGCAGGTGAAGAATGAAAACAATCCGAATATGAGGGAAACAAATATATATTATCTCCCTCATATTACCAAAATTCTGAATGAAATGAAAGTGAACAGGACATATTTCAAAGGGCTTTGGACAGAGACAAAGTTGAACAGATGTAAGAAACACCATGACCCCCCAAACTTCTGCCCTAATAAGCCCAAAAGAAAGAATTTATAATAATTTTAGAAAGTCAGGAGCTTTATGAGATTCTCAAAAGATATGCCTAAAGTGATAAAATGTTAATTATAAAAGGATATGTAAGTTTTATAAAGCATATGTAAATAATAATAAAGTAAGGTTTTTAAAATTAGAGTTTATGCCTGTTACTGTTGACCTTAGTGGCAGAAGCAACAGACATTTTGGTACTTTCGAAGACTCTGGGATCAGGAACCCCAGGAATAACTTATCTATGCTCCATGATGTCTGGGACCACAGTCCCAGAATAATGGCTAGACATTATTCACATGCTTAGGGGCAGACGTCACCGCAAGGCTCCTTCACTTATACCCGCAGAGCCTCGGCTGGAATAACTGAAACACTGGACTCCAGTGGGGCTGCCACTGGTGCACCTGTGTGTGGTCTCTCCACATGGCTCCTTATTACATGTGGCTTAGGCTTCACCCAGTAGGATGGTTGGATTATGAGTGGAAAGTCCCAAAAGCAAGCATTTCAAGAGAACCAGGCTGAAGCTGCATGGCCTTCATGATCTAGCTCAGAAGTCACATAATTTCATTTTTATCAAACTGTATTGGTAGAAGTATAGGTAAGTCCAACCAGACTCAAAGGGAAAGAGGTATACTTCATCTTTTGTTGAAGCCTTTTCTAAACCTTCATAAAAACAGATGAGATGTGGAATCCAAAGCTAAAAGTATTAAACAGGGCAATCATTTTATTTATTACAGAATACCTTTGACAATGAAGCTATAATTGTTACAAATCTCTATTTGTTAAAAAATTATGTCAAAATACATAATGCAGAACATTTTCTTAATTTTTAAATCATTTCAAAAATATAAAATATATAATTTCCATAAAAATTAAAGGCATATTTAATTAAACCTTTTGTATAGTGGGAAAAATGCAGATTTTTCTGAGTCAATTGAAAATTTTAAAATTAACATGTGTTAGGCCACAAGGAAATGTGAATAAAATCTTCAAAGTATAAATTTTATGGGCCATTTTCTCTGCCTCTATACTTCCAGTAATAAAACTTAAAAAAAAATAAATGTTTAATTAACATTTGAAAGCAATAAGATGGCAATTTAAAAAATCTTCTAAATACCATGTGCCAAAGATGGAATCAAAACTGCAATTACAGGCTCTTTACTCATTAGAGAATATGACAACAACACATAGCAAAATGTATAGGCTACGGCTAGCTCTGAGCTCAGAAGAAAATAAGTATACATTTAATTTCTATTCATGGGTGTTCTAGAAGAAGAGTTCTAATAATACTATAATTCTATTATCTATCTACCTATCTATCAATTTATCATCTATCATCTGTGTATCTATTCAGCATTCACTCTGTATTTGTCTCCACATATTATAATTGACATGGCAGGAAGTAATCTAACTGCTTATCAATACATCAATACAATAAGCAGAACATCATTCAATTCATTTTGGAACCCTCATATAATTGTATGTGGCCATTATATAAACATGGAGAAGTGCTTAAGTATAGTAAAGTAAGAAAGGAGACTTTTTAAAAGGTTACAGAATAGAATTTTGTTTGTATGTAGGAAATCTAGAAGGATGTAGCAGAAAGAATGCCAGTATCGATGCCACCCCCCCTTTCTTCTTTCTGCCAGAGTCCTAATTTTTTCAGGTAATTCACCATCCACCACATAGTCATGTGCTTTGCTACCTTAGGCAGTGTAATCTCACTTCCCTCCCTAATGATTTCTTTAGGGGTTTATATGTGACTCAAATCTGATAAATGACTGGAGAGTTCTGGAAAATATTTTCTTGTTCCTAAAAGGATGAAATAATTCCTTTTTTAAAATTTACAACTTTTGTGTTTGCACGTTATGTTAGAAACTGCTCTAGCTACCTTGCAACTCTGAAGAGCATTGAACCAACATGTTTAAGATTACCAGTAGAAGAAAAGTGCCTACTTGGAACCAGTGAATAAATGAGTCTGGGATGAGGCTCTTGGAACTCATCAACTCTTCTTTCTGTTTCAGCCATTTGAGCTGCTGTAGCTTTTTATTTGTGACTGAGTTCATTTTATAAAATACATAGGATATATCAAAAATATACTAGGGACAAGATTATTGTGCATTCCTTATTTTTATCTCATTTTTCTATGAGTTATTTTGTAAAATCTTTAGATTTTAATTTGTCAATATTTTTGTTTGATGAACATTCAAAAATTTTTAATGAAATTTCTCAGATCTTCAAATTTTAGATCAATTTATCAATCTATTTATTAGAGGAACAATGAAAGAGCTTCTATATTTAGTCAAATGTAGATAAGGGAGACTCCCAGTACTATGCATGTTGGCAGAATTATATCTTATTTTACAGTAGATCTTGAATGATCTTATCCTCAGGATTATAGAGGGTATAGTATGCCGAGGAAAATGAGACTCCTAATTATGTACCCTTCAAAGGAAAGCAAAAGTTGGAGTTTGGCTAGTATTTTTAATTACATAAGAAGAAAGAAATATAAAAAGTAGATATTTAAATGGAGGAGGCCCAAACAATAAAAGTGTAACGTATTTCTTGAAGATATTTCTCCAGCTTTTACTGAAGATATAGAAGGCAAAGATTAAAAAGCATTTATCCCTTATCTAAGGCAAGGAAACATACAATATAATATAAAGGGATATTAAGAATTGTTAAGAAAAAGTGATATAAATATTAACAAGTAATTTGAGATGTTAGACTATGTGATTACTTAAACCAATTGCTGAAATATTTTTGACACTTGAAGAAATAAAAAACATATTATACCAGAAGGAAGCATAAAATATACTAGCATAAGTGAAATAAATAAGTCTAGAATTAGAAATAAAACAAAAAAGCAAACAAAATAAATAAAATATCTTGGTTTAGTTTTCATCTTCTTCATTAAAGACCCAATGGGAGATCTTTGGGATGCCAGTCATACGTTTGTAAGAACTTATTCAACCTGATCCCACTTTTCTATGCCTCAGTTCTCTATGAGATTGTTCTCACAAGAAGTAGAGGAGTGTTCAGTGGGTCACATAAACAAAGAATCCCACAAATGAAGCTGAGCCACGGAGAGGAGAGAGTTGAGATCAGGTTAGGAGGATCCAAGGGCGCTGTGCCCAGGAGCCCAATGGGAAACATCCACAGTTAGGTGGGAATACTCAAGACCTGAAAAGGATTACATGGACGTGATCTGAAAAGGCAAGGGTCCGGAGCTTTGGAGGTCCTGGGAACATCAGAAGCAGAAAGAGCAGAAATTTCTGGAGCAGCAAAAGGACAAGTCACTGAAACTTGAGTGTCTAGTGTGTTTCTGCGCTTGGAGCCATCCCTCAGCAGTAGTCATTAGTGAGACCCCGGTTTATGGCTTTTTCTGTGGTTTAGAACATGGGAACGTATTTTTTGTTCTGGGTAATAATCTGTGTGGAAATGGTGGAGTGTCACTTCTGTACAAGAACTTTTATATGTTTACACAACCAGCAATATTCCAAAGAGATGCTGTTCTATCAGTCTGGGTCCCTCAGTGAGGATAAAGCAGAGAAGATGACCCAGAAAACCTACAACAGACTTATAGTCTGAGGGAGAAAAATCCTTTTTTAAAAAAGTAAACTACTGAGAATTTGGGGTTGCTTTTCATTGTAGCATAATCTGTCTTATGATGAAGCTACACGGATCAATACATCCCTTTCTACTGATAGGAGCAGAGAAAAATGCACTTAACTTCTCCATTGAAAGAAAGTCTCAGTTAAGAGCCAAGATGATTGCTTCAGATGACATAAATATGACTACATAGAGAATGCTGAACACATGAAAAAGCAAAGCAGCCTGAGTTACAAGTGACAGAAAGGTGCACTAGTAGAGTTAAATCTCCACAGGCTGAAGATTAGGAATTTTCATGATTAAAATATAAAATATCTGGGTATGGACTACTTAAGGAAATAAAATTACAAAAGAAACAAGAAAATCAGGAAAGTAGACTTCAGCAAACAAAATGGAAGTTCTAAATGTAAACAGTATAATTAATGAAAAAAAAAAATCTGACTCCAGAGATGAGTTAAAGATCAGATTAGATACAAGAGAAGAAAGAAGTTTGATGCAAACTGGCAATATAGCTATATAGGTATATCTATATCTTTAATATAGATACATATATAAATGTATTATATTTCATACATACACAATTTATCTAGAATGAAGCAAAAATATCTAAGGGTATAAAAACTATGGAAGAATAGCACAGAGACATGGTGAATGGAATAGACTGGCATCCCAAGAGATAAAATTCAAAAGGAAAAGAAGCCTTACTTAGAGAATTAATAGTTTCAATTTTTTTCAAATTAGTGAAATTTTAGACCAAGTTGCATAACCAAAAAGGTACTTAAGACTGAGCAAATAGTAAAGAAATAATAGATAGAAAGATGACAGATAGATGATGATAGATAGATAGATGATAGATAGATGATAGATAGATAGATAGATAGATAGATAGATAGATAGATAGAAGATCCTGAAAGGAGTCAGATAGAAAGGAGGGGAAGCACCTACAAAAGGAATAAAGTTAGAATGACAGAATACTTGAGCAAAAGTGGGGAAATGTTATTTAAACATTTATAAATTCAACAATTTTAAATTTAGTATGCCTTTGTACTAGAGACTGTTACAACCTCCAAAGACATAGCAAAGAGAAAAATTGAAAGGATCTCTGCTTTTATGAAACTGCTTTTATAAAGTTAAATAAGTGAAGAAAATAATTTTGAAAAAATTAATAATGTAAAAATAATATGTAGAAATAAAGTAAGGAGTTAGAACGTACATTTAAAAAATTTAGATAGGGTTGTCAAAGATAAACTTAATGGTGTAGCGACAGTTGAGCTGAGCTCTCCAAATGAGAGGGACCATCCATATAATTAAAAGCAATCCTTTATGCCCTGAGGTAAGAATGAATGGACACTGAGGAATGGTTATGAGGAGAGAAAGGGGATAATGGAGTGAGGTAAGGTAGCAGAAGTAGACAAGAGATGGAAGAAAGGATCTTATTTTAATGTCAATGAGAAGAATCTGCAAGTTTTCAGAGGGGAAGTAACAAGAATGGAATTACAATTTCAAAAGGTCATTCTGTCTGCCAGGTGAAAAATTGATATAGTCAATTATAGAACCCTGGTGAACTTTGGATTTCTCCTTGAAGCCAGGTTTGGAGTTTCTGTCCTGGGGCTCTTCTAGTTTAAGTAAGAGAGTTAGGTAATTTAAATTGGCTTAATTTTAAAGGATACAAACTTTGGGTCTCAACAAAACAAAATGTCCAACATTTGTAAGCTTCAGGCTTGGCTTGGTACAGAGGTTTAAAAGGAAAGAAATTTGACTTTGGGTGGTAAACACATAATGCAATACAAAGATGATGTATTGTGGACTTGTATACTTGAAATCTATATAATTATTATTAATAATTATAACATTAACCAATATCACTCCAATAAATTGAATAAAAATAATACAAAATAAAAAAGTAAGTTCTGCAGGTTAAAATAAAAAATATCATTAGAGTTCTGCACCTCCATCTCTCAGACAAAGACGACAATCTCAGTCCTCTATGTGACTTGCATGATGGCTCCCGGCAGCTGAGTCTTTGACCCTAATATCATTTCAACATTGGATCACAAAGTATCCTGGATGGGGAGAATTCCCATTTGCTTCCTTTTAATGGTATTTCTATTCCTTAACTATTCCTCGGCCTGGGGATTTGGGGCCTCTGATTAAGGTCCCATACAAGAGATCAAGGTCACATTCCTCCTTCTGCGTAGTTGGCAAGAAGTAAGGTTAGTGCCTCGTAAACTACCCAGTATGTCTTACTAGATGAAGGCAGAAGAGTGTTTCCCATGAAATAAACAGATATCAACAGCAGAAAGGTAGAAGGAAGTTTGCTTATTTCTTTAACAAAATTTAATTTAAATGAATGAAATTAGGTCTCATGACTCTATATTTTTTTATCCTACTCTTGGTAGGATCAACATAATGGTCAAGGTAAATTCTCATATGGAAAATTAGTGGGTTTTTTTTCATATAATTGTATTAGAAATCACTAATTAGCCTTGTAAGGCAGATGATGGGACAGGTAGAAAGTGCGATATTTCTTCTAAGTGGGGTCCCATGCATCCTTTAATAACACCAGCTGCATGAAAGTGAAAGAGAACACAGGAGACTCATCCTGCAAGCCCAATCCAAAGAATGGCCTCCAATAACAGTATTCTATGGAACACTAGAAGAAATATACTTTTCCTTTTTCTTCACTAGACCAACTTTTTCTCACACAATTGTTCAGTTGTCTTTCTTTGACTATTATCTAAATCCTGACTACTCAGGAGTGGTCAAGGGAAGGAGTTTCATTAAATTTACCATAGAGATTGAACATGACACTCACTGTCATATAGAAATATTATAACCTACAATAAACATTTGACTTACTTTTGATATCATTTCACCAGCATAAAAAGTCATAAAACAGAGAACAGAGTTAATTAATAGAGAAAAAATAGTTTTAAATTATTCTTAAGTTCTCAGTAGCATATTGGGTAGGAATAAATAGTTATGAAAATGATTTTTAATTCCTGTTCTGTATTATTTCATAGTATGTTTGAGTTTTCAAAAACTTGCTGCATTGTTTATAACAGGTCTGAAACAAGTCAATGTCAAATGGAAGGTTAAATGGGTTTTTTTTTAAAGAGGTAATATATTGACAATGTCAGAAAGGCATAATTTTCAAAGCTTTATAGCAAATTGTTAGAAATTTAGGTATAATTGAATTAGATTACAGTTGAATTCAGAGCCAGTCATTTCTTTCCAGAATAGGAGAATATTGCAGAAAAATAAAATAAATCTATCCAGTACCCTTTCTCAGAGAATCTTGAAAGAACTTAGCATAGCTTTATTATTGCAGAAATTTTGCTTTAAAAAATTCAGATATTGAAAGGTAGCTTTCTGAACCTACGCATTGATACCCCTGTTTCTTGACTTCTCACTGAAAAGTAACTCATACAACAGAGATAAATTGGACAAGGTCTGTATTAACATGGCTGTGAGAGCAGTTTTGCTACTTAGAGAAGAAGACTGTGCCCCATCTCCGGTTAAACTCTACAATAACCAACATAGAATGAAACCACTCTCTGTGTAGGAAGTCTGCCACACAACTTTCTTCATTGGGATTCCTATCCTATTTTTGACAGTATTAAAAACTGTATCATACACTGCCAATTGTATCTATCCATAAAATTAGAGAAAATATTCTTGTTTTCCCCTTGTCCTCATATCAAAGTTTTAGAGAGTTATTCATCTAATATAAAAAAAATTATCTTAAATCTGGGCATGCATATACAAGATTTCCTTTAAGGTGCTAAGAAAACTTATCTAATACACCAAAAGATGCAATAATTCAAGCAATGAGATGTCTTATGGGTAAGTTAGCAAGCTTCCCTCACATCACCAGAGTAAACTTGCTGTATGATGCAGGGAAAAACAAAACAAAACCAGAAACAAGATAAAAATGTAACAATGTACCTTGTATCTTCAGGAGAGCATTATTTCAGGAAGATATATACAGTATTTAAAGAGTGAAAGCAATAAATCCCAGTGGATAGAATATTGACTTTGTAAGGAAACCAGATCAGTGAATTAGAAAACTGGTGAATACTTCATGACTTTCAAGAGAAAAGATTAAGAGAAAAATAAGATTAATTAAAAATAAAGAATTTTGAGGATAGACCTAGTTAACTCAACATGTACAGATAAACCCATTCCATAGAAAAAAAGAGACTCATGGATAATGAGGGATTTGAAAATAACAAGATACTATTCCCTATTCATATGATGGGTAAAAATTAAGAGGTTAAGAGTAAATCTTTTATATCGGATGGTGAAAGAAAACTCTCATTCAGTGTCAAAATGAATAATAGTATAATCACTTTGGAAATGAACTTGAGCACAATATACATACATACCATTTGACTACATTTAATACTCTACAACCCCAAAATTCTACTTCTGCGTACATTGTTCTCTATGTGTGTTTCAAAAGCAGAACTGAAGGCTAAAATTTCAGTGCAAAGAGTTCATTTGTGAGGTAGTTTCAGGAAGTGACAGAGTGAAAGTGAGATAGGGAAGGAAGCCGTTAAAGGATAGATTGCCAACAAGTTACAGCAGTGGACACTTAGAACTCCGCCTGACTGTAGGAGACAGTGTACAACATGCCATCAGAATTATTCAAATTGAGGGTGAGTAATCTGGGAGTATTTACCTCTCAATCTCCTGTCCATCACTGGTTGAGGACTACTTCTAGGAGCATTGACTTTATGCATTTCCAACTTCCCCTGTGTGTTGACCACACATGTTCCTATTCAAGAAACTGTCTTCAGTCTCTCCACAGCAGGAACATGCTCACAGAAGCAGCCTTCAGCATATAAGGGAGGACAAAAAGGATAAGGGTAGGGCACTGACATGGTCTGCTAAAATACCTTAATGAAAGCAGATCATGTGTACAAGGAAATATATTGAAATATATTTAATATTTAATAATTTATAATAGAAAAATGAAAGTAACAAATGCCTATCCTTAGAAGATAGATAATAAAAAATGATCTAGACACAAGGGATAATCTACATCTTTATACATCAACTTTACTAAATCTTATAATCAGTGAAAAATAAGCTGCAGAATATAAACATACTTATAGGTATAAAATATTTTAACAAAAGCCTAGGAAGATACACACAATATTTATGATGCTTTTTACTTCTTGGAAAGGAAATGAGATAGAGATGAATAACAAAACAAACATTACATTTATTCATAACATTTTTTCTTTTATTAAAATGTCAGTTCTTAGATGGACATTTAGGTATTGTTCTCTGTAAATTTATTTTGATTGTCTCAAGATAAAAAGAAAATAAACACAGAGAATGGGACATAGAGAAAGCAATAAAATAAATATTAAATGAAAGTATCTCTGAGCTGAAAAATACATTATATGTTTAGGTATAAACTAAGCAAAACAACTAGTGACATTTGAATTTCATGAATATGAAGAGGGACTTGACTTATTCCTAATTTTAGTTTGAATGTTTCTATATACCTTCATAACCTCTTATTAAAGTACCTGCTCAGCCACAGAACTTTAACCCTATTAACCCAGCTAGGTGAGCCACCAGCCACTGTCTGAATTTATCAGCAAAAATTATTTATCATGGACACATTTGGAATTTAGACTCAGAAACTAGCAAGATATTGTCTCTACTATGACACCCATTTTGAGTAAAGAGACACCATCTTCAGAGAAAGAGAGAAAGAGGGAGAGAGAGAGGGAGAGAGAGAAAGAAAATTTGGTTATTGAACATATTCAGTTTTATGTTTTAGTCTTTTGTGAGGTGAGTCTTCACTGCCTGACATTGAGCTCCATTGGATATACTTGCATATTTACACATATTTATATTTGTTAGTTCTTTCTACCAAGGGTAATTTCCCCTTTTTATAAAAAATTATTTTTATTGAGGTATGGTTAACATACAAAAATGCTGTACATATTTAATGCATACATCTTGATAAGTTTGAAGGTAAGTATACAGCTGTGAAACTATCACAACGACAAATGTTATAAACTTATCCATTACCTCTCAAACATTTCTTACTCCTTCTTTTGTATGTGTGATAAGAACATTTAACATCGTTAACTATATGTACTAAACTATAGAATAGATATCTAGAACTTATTCATCATTTGTAATAAACTATGTACCTTTTCACAACACTTCCCCAATTTCCCTTCCCTCCAGGCTCTAGTACTCTCTGCTTTTATAAATTTGACTATTTTAGATTTATGATATAAGTAGGTAATGTAATATTTTGTTCTCCTGTCTCTGGCTTACTTCACTTAGCCTAATGTTCTCCAAGTTCATTCATCTTATACCAAATGGCAGGATTTCCTTCTTTTTTAAGGTTAAATGATATTTTATCATATATATATCATATATATATATGTCATGTTGGTATATACACACACACACACACACACATATACACACACACAAATATATATACATATATATATGCACACACATGTATATACACACACATATATATGCCACATTTTCTTATCAATTGTAGGTAAATATTTCACTTGTCAAAATGTCCGTACTACCCAAGCAATTCATAGATTTAATACAATCTCTATCAAAATCCCAGTGCCATTTTTTACAGATATATAAAGGCAATTCCAAAATTCACATTAAAACACAAAGTACCCCAAATAGCCAAAGAACCTTAAGTAAGATGAACAAAGCAGAAGGCATCACACTTCCTGATCAAAATATGCCACAAAGCTATAATAATAAAAACGGTGTGGTACTAGAATACAAACAGACATATTGACCAAATGGAATAGCATAGAGACCCAGAAATAAAGCCACGCATTTATAGTAAACTGATCTTTGATGAGAGGGAAAAGAATACACATGGGGAAAGAACAGTTCTTTCCATAAATGTTTTTGGGGTTCCTGGATATATACATGCAAAGGAATGAAACTGGACCTGTACCGTACACCACACAGAAAAATAAATTTAAATGTAATACCTGAAACTATAAAACTCCTAGAAGAAACATACAAAACAGCTTTTTGACATTGGCTTTGGCAATGGTTTTTTGGCTATACCACCAAAAGCACAGGCAACGAAAGCAAAAATAGACAAATGGAACTATATCAAATTAAAAGTTCTACACAGAAAAGGAAACAATGAGTGAAGTGAAAAGACACATTTGGAATGGGAGAAACATTTGCAAACAACATATTAATAAAGGGTTAATATCCAAAACATATAAGGAATTCCTACAACTCACTAGCAAATAACACAATAACTGGATTTAAAAATAGATATTTTCTCCCTTCCTCTTCGTTCCCATTTTAATAATTTTGTAGACTTTTTGTACCATGCCACCAGAAGGTTCTTGGCTAAAATAATATTGTTTCACTTTGATTCTTGTCTCTTCTCTGTCCCTTCCTGCCTCCCATGATCTGTCCTTCCTTCTTTCTTTTTTCCTGTTTCCTTCCTCCTAACCATTAATGCATCTTTCCTTCTTTTTTTCTGAGAGTGTATTTGTCTTTATATACTTATTTAAGGTAACTTAGTACCTAAATATTATTCTTCTAGATATTTTTCTTTATTATAAAATGTTTTCATCCTGGCTGTTGTAGCTCAGTGGATTGAGCACCAGCCTGCAAACCAAAGGGTCACTGGTTCAATTCTCCAGTCAGGGCATATGCCTGGGTTGCGGGCCAGGTTCCCAGTGGGGGACACTCAAGAGGCAACCATACATTGATATTTCTTTCCTTCTCTTTCTCCCTCCCTTCCCTTCTCTCTAAAAATAAATAAATAAAATCTTTTAAAAACTAAAATAAAATGTTTTCTTTCTTTAAATATGTACTTACTGCCATTTATTAAAGTTTATGAATATTTTTCTTAACTTGGAACCATTCAAATTTTGCTTTTATAGGGTATGTTACACCTTGTAGCTATATACTACAGGGATTTCTTTTTTCATGCTGTCTTTTAGAGTTTTAATGTCAGTCATATGGTAACATGGCAAATATTTGTAAATATTTATAAAGTTTCTTTTCTTACTATGGTACTCTAAATCATAAACTATACTGAAAGTGTTAATTCATCCAGAAAACAGAATAGACCTATCCCTTTTTAGAGAGGCTTACTTTTCATGCCTTCATTTCATTTGGTAGTTAGTTTTACTGTCATTGCTATCACATACTGAGTCAACTACAATAATATGTACACATCCAGAAAACCATACACTTCATATGTTTAATAGAGGATCACTATAAATAATTTCATTACCATTTTTTTTTACCTCTATATATAGTACTGGGACTGGAAATGACAGTCAAGCAGGACTTTAACTTCATCTCTAATATTAAATAGATTTTATAAGAATTGCATTCATGTAGTTCTGGTATTATTAAAATTTAATTAAAAAAATTGAGAACTAAGTAAAAGATTAAATTCAAAATAATGAATGTGTTCTATATAATATCTCTGAAAAAAATAATAAACATCCAAATCATAAAATTAGAAAAATATAATTAAAACATAAAATATGATGATGCTATGTAACAAAATCAATAAAAAGTTTACTTTGAGTTATTGAAAGTCTCAAATGCATAAATACATACTATTCCTACAATAAAGTATATGATATTATTAAAAATCAGTTTTCTGCAAATTAACCTATAATTTTATAATAATCCCAATGTAAATAATAACACTTTGGAATGTAATAAAATTACTCTAAAATTCATCTGGAAAAAAAATATGTGAGAGTTGGTAAGAAAATTACAAAAAATTAATGAGGGTATACTTACACTACCACATATTACATTGTATATACTAAAAGATAAAATCATTCAAATTGTCAGATGCATATTTCAGAAATGATACATCATTGGATAAATGAGAATATCTGGAATCAGATGCTAGCTTATATAAGAATTATGTGTATATTATTCAAAATAGAGAAACTATTCAATAAATATTCAGGAAATACTGTTAAGATGACAGCTATTTTACATAGAAAATAATGATATTACAATCTCTGTCACAATTCATACCAAATACTTTCATGTATATGAGATGAGATCAGTCCAGAAAAAGTCTAACCATTGTTAGTATAATGAGAATGGTTTGTGTGCCATCAATATAAACTGGCAGCCAAGGAGGGTGGACTGGAATGCCCATGCGTGAACAATGATGACTTCACTGTACTAGTCAGTAGGGGTGGTAAATGCCATTGAGTGAGAATATGTACTGTGTGGCTGTCACATTGGAAATGGCTGAGCGAGTAAGACGATGACTCTGCATCATATTTTTCCTTAAGCTTGAACATTTCTCCATGGAAACTATTTGGATGATTCAGAAGGTGGCAGCTATGAGCAGCTGGTGATTTGCAGCTTCATCATGACAACACGCCCGCTCATGTATCACATCTTGTGCAGAGTTTTTGGTAAAAAGTCAAATCACCCAGGTGACTCATTCCCCTACAACCCAGATTTGGCACACTGTGGCTTCTGGCTTTTCCCAAAATTAAAATCACCTTTGAAAGGGAAGGGATTTCAGACCACTGATGAGATTTATGAAAATTTGACCAGGCAGCTGATGACAATTGGAACTATGTGAGATCTCAAGGTGCCCACTTTGCAGGGGACTGAGGTGTCATTGTCCTATGTTCAATGTTTCTTGTATCTTGTATCTTCTTCAATAAATGTCTCTATTTTTCATAGTATATGGCTGGATATTTCTTGAACAGACCTCATATATGTGTATTTCTGTGGGTGTATATACACATATTAAATATTTAAATTATATATATAATTTATATATTTATATAATTAATTATATATTTATATAAATATATATTTATATATAATTTTATATATCTATACACACACACACATATACATACCAGGTAAGTGACAGTTTGTTTAATGTGGGGATTATAAAGCACCCATACTGATAACGAAAATACAAAAGAAAAGCTTAGCACACTTAAATGCATAAACATCAGAACATATTTTGATGAATACATACAAAGGAAGAAGACAAGCTAGGAGAAGGCATTTTTAGCATAACAAATATAGTATTATTATCCTAATATAAAGATGCCTTTTATATTCTTAAGCAAAAATGTACCTGAAATTAATTTTTTAATAATATAAATACAGAATTTATAAAAATGAAATATGAAAAAAATGAAATATCACCATATGAAACAAACTAACAAGTAAGCTTATTTTCATTAGCTATTGAAGAAATGAAAAATGAAGCAGCTGCAAGGTAACCTATACTACTTACCACCCAGCAATGTTGAAAAGGTAGCCACGCCAGGCAACCAATTCTGCAGATGTACACAGTTTACCTAAAGGAGCACTTCACCTTTACCTTTCAGACCCAGCAAGATCATCCCTCTCCGATTCACCTGAACTTGAGTTCAAAGCATAAAGAGTCTCCACACGTCCTTCTACCTCTCAGTTTGACATTTCAGACTAAATCCTGAACTATTTGTCCTGTGTTTCATAAGGCACAATCAAGGCCAATGCTGTTCAGTGGAGTTTTCATCATTAATGGAAAAATTTTATATTTACATCATCCAATATGATAGCCACTAGCCAAGTATGACTATTGGACATGTGAGATGTGGTTAATGTGACTGAGGAACCAAATTTCTAATTTTATTAACTTAGTTAATTTTAGTTTTAGCTACATGCCACATGTGGCTAATGGTCACCATAGTGAACAGTGAAACTCTAGTCAAATCCTATTGTGCCCACATGCTTACTTACCTCAGTCTGTGTCAGATGTGTAATTCTCTCAAGCCATCCATCCAATGCTTTCTTTGTACCTATCTGTCTAAGGGGTGAACTGTCTCTGAGCCAATCAAAGGCAAACTCTACATGAGGCCAGGGATGTCTTCCCTCCCATTGTCTCAAGGGCTTCCTTTCCCTTTATTCCTTCTCTTTTATCTACTTTGCACTCTTGTGGATCATCTGTATAAACATGTTGTAAGATGTCCTCCACCTTTGAGAAGAATCTTCCATCTCTAGGGTAATGGGTATTTTTTTCTCTTATTCAAGGCAAAACTTAATGAAAGACATGCACATTAACTCTGCATACTTCCTTGCAACTAATTCTTAATCCCCCTTCATTCCACTGAAAGTGCTCTTGCTAAAATAAATTATACCTTCCATGCTACTAAATATATGGTTATTTCTCTCTTTTTTATAGCTTAACTTCTTAGGAGCATTCAATAGATTTCTAGAGAATTAAAATGTTCAAGTCAGGATGTAGACAGATACACAATTACTTATCTTACTCATTAACTGATGGTAAGATAAGGTTGAAGGTAAAGGGATTTTCCAGGAGAAAAAACTAGTCAAAAATGGTCATCATGGATAATGGGAATGTGATTCTTACTAATGATATGCAACAGAAGTATTGAATGGTGCACTTAATATTTGTCCAGTTCCCCAAAATTTACCTCAATATTAATAAATTTAAGCAAATGTGAATCTTAAAATATGCATGCTAAATTGGGGTTTTTTATATACATATTTCAACTTTTTGTATAGTTAATTTTTTTTATAATTAAATGGTAACGGTAGGAATATTAAGAAAGGAAAATAATACAACAAACAGGAGAAAAGTAATACTAAAAGAAATGAAAGAAAAATATGCCTGAACAGAATAATAACTGGAAGATTCAGTTTAAAATTTCTCATTTAATCAATGAAAGAAAAAATGGAAAAGAAGCCGTGTCTTAAAGAATCTCTTGAATCGCAATAATGAAGAGTTAATATTATAGTTGTACCCCAATTATCCATGGGGGATGCATTCCAAGACCACCAGTGGCTGCCAAAAACTACAGATAGTACTACATAAACTTTGTTTTTTCTTATACATACATACCTATGATAGCATTTAATTTATAAGTTAGGCACAGTAAGGGATTAACAAACAATGATAAAATAGAACAATTAAAACAATATACTGTACTAAAAGTTTTGTGAATGTGGTTCTCTCTCTTTGTCGTATGAATAAGAAAGCTACCAAGTGACTCCAGAACAGGTGGCATGTACAGTGTGTATATACTGGACAAAGGGATGATTCACTTTTTGGGTAGGAAGGAGCAGTACAGCCCAAGATTTCATCTTGCTATTAATAATAGCATGCAATTAAAAACCTGTGAATTATTTATTTCTGGAATTTTCCATTTAATATTTTTTGAGCTGCAATTGGCTGCAGGTAACTGAAATCATAGAAAGTGAAACCATGGATAAGGAGGTGGGGGACTACTGTACAAAGTTTGGTAAAAATTGAACTGGTTACTAACAAAAAGGGAGAATCGACCTTACATATCTTTTTTTAAACTATAAGACAGTAAGGTAGACAACCACAGAATAGCACCTTGAAACTGCAGAAAGAAAAGTACTATAAATAACATATTTTAATCCAACATAAAATTCATGCCAGGTAAATACATAAATGCATAGTATGTTTATAAGTCTAAGTCTCAATATTTATAAGGCTAATTCATAACAAAATGATCAATATTCAAAACAAATCTACTAGAAATAAATGGGTTTTTTAAGGAACTTGACAGACTTGACAGACACCGAAAATAATATAAATGCAAGAATAGTCATAATTTTCCCAAGGAGCAATGAAAACATCTTTCACTATTACTGATTAATATATGTTTAGGATTTCCACTTTTAAGATGATAAAATAGCTGGAATTAGAAAAAGACTGAAGAAAAACAAGAAAAGACAAAATATAAAAAAAAAATATTTCAGATCATTGGAAAGTTACTGAGGCAACCAAGATTTGGGATTCAGGATTCTGGAAAGAAAATTACAGAAAGAAGAGATGACATTCTTTAAGAATCTTCTTTAGGAGAATTTGCCAGTTTTTGGTTTGACACCAGAGACTGAAAATGAAGCAGATGGCTTTGGCTATTCGGGCAAAGAAATGAGCAGCTCTTCTGTCAGTCTTTGTGGCCAGAGATTAAAAAAAAAATAAATTTAGGATTGCCAAAACAGTAAGGACTTAAAGATCCAAGCTCTCAGACAAAAAGAGAGGAGCAAAGAGGTAAGCCTAACAATCTGGTAGCTGTAGCTTAAAAGTCTTGTTAAATTTTTAACTATGAAGGGCAAAGACTCAGAAGTTAAACTGGAAACCAGAGTAGAGATTTTAGCAGTCTCCCAATGCTAAGAAAACAAAAGTTGAAGTTTAGGACATATAAGAAGTTAGGGTATTAGTAAATCTCACAGGTCCTCATTTGGGGTCCCTGCAAATCTTTACTCTAAATGAAGGGGCAAATGATCTACAGAGAAACTAAAAAACCCTACAAGTAAGCTAGGTAAAAAGCTTTTGAAAAATCTGAATAGAGCATCTAGCAGTTTCCCAGTTCTGAGAACCTCAAAACTGTAATTCATTTTACGAGGAACACAGATCGTAGTAAATTCTACAGGACTGAAAATCTTTAGAGTCTTCCTTTCAGGAGCAGAATAAATAGAGCTTTATAAAAACTGCAGCCCAGCAGTTCCTGTCAGTCCCTAATTTAAGGTGATTCCCCTGCCATGACCAATCAGAGCAGTGAGCGGTTATATGACCTTATAGTTTTTTTTACATAAAATATCTGGCATTTAGTAAAAATTTCACAGGCATTGTAAGGGGGTACTGAGCTAGAGGTCCCCAAAATGGGAAGCATCCCACTAACCTGGCTTGGGGAAGGGGAAGCAGAGCAGGGCCGTTGAGAGTTACTTCGCAATCTAAAGAACTTGGCCAGTGCTTTAGTAGTGCTAACAGCTGTGCCTGACAGAGAGATAGCCAGGGAGGTAGGCGTGACTCTAACCCATGATGCAGCTGGGAGGCAGTCCCCTAGTTACTGCGCTTGCCTAAGCAGCTTGGAGGTGGTTGCCACGTCTCGGGGCCATGCCTGTCCAGACTAACAATGGCAGCTGAAAAAGGCGGAAGAGACCAGAGTACTGGCAGGTATAACTCTTTGTGGGAGGAGTTGGAAATGGGGTTACAGAGGAAGATTCACCCTGGGATTAAAAGTCAAGTGTGGCAGCCATGCTAGGGCTTAACCACAGGGCTAGGAAGGAGAAGCATCTCTGAACTATGCGGTTTGGGAGCATAGAAGTCTGTCTTGACCACCCGGTTTGAAAGGGTGCAGAAAGACCCCCACCAGCCCGCCAGTAGGAGGGGCCATTTGGTTTTAGATTAAAAACTGGAGACTA
This sequence comes from Mormoops blainvillei, assembly GCA_004026545.1. Taxonomy (NCBI): domain Eukaryota; kingdom Metazoa; phylum Chordata; class Mammalia; order Chiroptera; family Mormoopidae; genus Mormoops; species Mormoops blainvillei. Next base: position 90,490 of record PVJD01003078.1, read on the forward strand.
GCCAGGCACGGATGACTGGAAGAAGTTGAAGTACAATGACGATGGAATACAGAGGGAGTCTGCCCAGCTAAGTTATAGACTTCTATTTCTCTTCCTTAGAGATGGTACCCCTGATTGGCCTGGTTTGGCAAGGGGAGGCAGGACTGTGTGATTGTGGGTGTTTCTTTTGTTTTTAGAAGAGTGGGGTTTAATGGCAGAATTCCACCATTGTTCTAAATCTGTCTAACCTTTAAATAAATAGCTCCTTTCATTTTTATAAGACTCTGGCATTTTCAATGTCAGGCAATAGAACCCAGAGGAATAGAACCCAGAGTGATTCTGTTTCAGGATGACAAAGAAAAAGAAACAAAAGAAAAAGTAAAAAATAGATACATATATCTATGACCCAATTATTGAAGTAATCAATATGGATATGAAAATACTGATATTAATACAGACAAGAAAATGTTCAGAATTTTATTAGAAAATTGAAATCTATATATTACATAAAACCCTGCAAACTATATATCTGAGTTACATAATTATGAAGATTAAAATTTTAATGCATGGGATTTTCTTTATAATAAAGGTAGCATGAGAAGTTTAGGATATTCTCCTCAACAGAAAACAAGTACAAAATAAAACTAAATTATTAAAAGCAACCTTTTCTGAGAAACATCCAAAATTAGGGAACAGTTTGAAAAGTATTTACTCATAGAAAACTGTTAGAGCATTGGGTAAGAGCAATGTTTATAATGTTCCTCCCTGAGGACATTTCTGGAAGTGAGAAAACCATCAAAAGTCTCCACATATCCCTCACTGACTGTTAAACTATGTTAGGGAGCATAACGAAAATTGAAAGCCTAGAGAAGCGTGCACTTTTGCTGTGCTGTTTTATGTGTTCCTTAACCTAGACTAGATCAGAAAGCACAGAGTGTTCTTACGGACTTTTGGTGTTAGAATAATCTCTGAAAATCATTGACCGACTGCTAAAATGCAGACAGGTTCAGCAGAGACCCCTTAGAGAAAAAAAAAAAGAGAATATAATATCAGTGTTGAAAGACAAGCCATTTCTACAGATTTTAAGCGATTAAAAGGAAACAAGGGAAAATAACCTATGAATATGTTAATAAATTTGACAATAGGTTAAATGGACCAATTTCCTGAAAAATACAAATTACCAAAGCTAACTCAAGAAGTAATAGAACATCTCAACAAATGTAAATGAAGTAAAGAAGTTGAATTAGTAATTTAACCCCAGAGAAAAGTCCAGGTCCAAGTGGATCTTAAAGTAAATGCTATCAAAGATTTAAAAAAATAAATAATATTGATCTTTTAAAATATCTTTGAGAATATAAGAGAAAACAACTTCTCAACTCATTCTATGAAGCTATATTATGCTGACCCCAAAGCCAAAGTCATCACAAGAAACAAAATAAAACAGCAAAAGTCTTGTAAACCAACAGTCTTTATAAATGTAAACCTAGTTTTTAAATAAAAATTAACAAATTGAATTCAATACATAACAAGGATAATGCACCATAAACAAGTGTTTATCATTGAAACACAAGATCATTTGAACCTCTGAAATCAGTTAATATTAAACATCATATTAATAAATAAATAAAATAATATGATCATCTTAATAGATGTGGAGGAACCTGTTGACAAAATTGAAATTTATGAAAAAATTTTCTGATGAGCCAGAAACAGAAGGGATAGACCTCAATCTGATATGGGTATCTATTAAAAACTTAACAGCTAACATTACACTTAATTGTGAAAGAATGATGTTTCAACTTAATTAAAAGACAAAAAAAAAGGCAAAAGTGTCAACTCTCAATGCTTCTTTTCAGAAATCTTTACCTTACTAATGCAGGTGATCTGGGGGTCCTGGGACCAGAAGGTTTGTGATCCACTGTGGGTGCTCAGTTGTATGCAGGAAAGAATTAAAATATGATCCAATACAGAGTTTGAAAGTGAAATAGAGTTTATTAGTAAAGCAGTGGGACAGAGAGTGGCTACTCCACATACAGAGCAGCCCCTCCCTAGTGGGATTTACTTCTTTTATTGAGGCTTATTTAACCAAGGGGTAAGGCAACCAATAATCAATATTCAGGATTTTTCAGGTAGAGATGGAGACTCCCCAGAAGAGCTCCATAGGTCATATTGTGACTTTTTATGGGCTTCCCCTCCCTGATCTTGGTGGCATGGGGCATATCCTTTAGTATGCTTATGTATTCCAATAAGTGTATAATGAGGCTAGGTGTCACCGTAAGGTAACATTAGCGGCCAAGTTGGATCAAGTTGGTCTCTGTTGGTTCTAAAACATAAATCCATTGGGGTTTGATCTTATTATCTCTGTGACAGTCCTTGCAGTCCTTATCAGTGCAGCTATTTGGCCACATACCGGAGACCTGGTTTTACTGTGCTCTGGTAATCAATTTTGTGCATAGTCAAAATGAAGATAAACTTTATAGAGCATTTTACTAAGAACTTTTACCTTGAACCAGCCGTTATGGTGATTTCTTTACATATATTGTATTTTGTTTAATACTTTGATAAACTTAGTGATATATATATGTAGAGGGAGTCAAGGCTGATACCAAGGATGAAATGAAATGTTATCTGCCCTGCTGCAGGTGTTGAGACGCTATCTGCCCTGACTAATGCTGTAAATACTTCTCTCCCACCTCTGTAAGCCCCTTCGTGCCAAATCTATACTACGCCTCCCAATACCCTCCCTCATTTAGCCCAGCATAAAAGGAATGCGGGGCTATTGTTCTGGGCTCAGAATTTGGAGTTTGTCTCCTCTGGGCCTGTGCACATAAATAAAGATCGTGCTCCTAACCCCTCGGTGTCTGGTCGTTTCATTTTTCCGTAACATATATATATATATATTTTAGTAAGCATTTGATAAATCTTTACTGAGGAGCAATTATAACAGGGCTCTTTTCAGGGGAGGCTGCTTCAGAAACCTAACTTGTTAGCACCCAAACTTGTTGTTCTTTCACCAGTAGATTCTACACTAACCAAGGTTCCAGGCAATAAGGTCTAAACCAGAATGCAAATTGATTACTCTGTCATGGTATATGACACTGTCAAGGGACCAAAACTCTCCTGCCCTTTACTTAACACTATATACACGTGTTTGTTTTTTTTTACATTTTGGAAATGTTGATCCTTCCAAAAGTTAAATTAGCTTAAACTCATAGAACTTGTTAGAGATGAAGCTAAGATTCTAATGCAGGACTCTCTGACTCCATTCCTGTAATTTAATAAGCAATTTTAGAATTAAAAAATTCCCGAACATTTTAGTTGTTTTTCTTTAATAATATTTTTTGTTGAGATTTATTAAAACCCTCTTCTCAAGGTAAATAACTGCCCAACTTAAAATATATATATATATATAATAAATGACCACAGATTCTTTGAAACATTTACTATCAATTCATAGTAAGTACTGTTAATTGATGCAAGAAATATTATTATCTATTTCCTAAAATGAGAAACATGTATTATAGCATTGCATAATAAATTTGAAAGAATAGCTCTTTAGTAGTCACTGCTGCTAAATTTATCTTATATATTTCCACATCCTGTATTTCTAAGTATTAATAAAGGAGTCTTTGTTTTGTCTGCATGAGATTTATTCTTCTCTGGGGAATTTCCTACAGCCCTGATGCAGTTGACATGCTCCTCAGTGGACATACACTAACTACTGCTTCTATATCCTTAAGAGTACAAATAAAAATAGTCAGGTTTATGGCTTTTCAGAATATAGAGATATTTAACATTTTATGTATTGAATTTTATTATTCCATCCCATAAACACCACAGGAAATTTTTGCCCTATGTGGCTCAGCAGAAAAAAGTACATGTTATTCTTTCTCCATATACTAAATTACCAGTTTCTTTTAATGAAGGAAACTTCTCCAAACCAACTTTATTTCAGAAGAACATTTTATGAAGAATAAAAGGGCTTAAGATGACTATATTCTCACAGCTAGTATGACCACACACGTCCATATATTTGTCTAATAGCTGTGTAGGATTCCCTTTCATATTTAACTTTTTAATACACATGGAAATAGTGTGTGGTGTGTAAGAAGAGGTGCAATATTTTCATCTTTTAAAAAATGAATATCCATTACCATTTATTTAAAAACTATTCTTCCCCTCCCCCACATACCACCCCCAGGGATCTGCTGATTTTTAGGGTAAACTGCTTGTTAATAGGTATGGCTCTTTTTTGGGTTCTTCAGTATCTTCCATCAGTTTGGTTGATCTATCTTTGCATTTATAACATAATGTTTTTGTTTCTATAATTTGAGCTCTTCCAACATGTGCTTTTCTGAGACTGTATTTGACACCTCACACTAGCAAATAAAATTCCAGTCAGCTTGTCAAGTTCCCCAAAATGTTTGAAAGTTTTACTGGTATTGTTTTATATCTATATATCATGAGTGTCATAAAATACATTGACAAAGTAGTGAAGCATATTCCCTTAATAAAAACTCAGGTCCCAGTTGATTTCATGAGTAAATTTTACCAATTGTTCAAAGATAAACGTTTTCAAATATTAAATGATTTTTTTTAAGAAATAGAGCAGGAGGAAACATTCCAAAACTCAATTTATAAAGCTGTTATAATCTTATCTGTCAACCCCAAAATTATACAAAATACACACAAAAAATGATATTTTCACTTGTAGATATAAATACAAATATTCCTAAGCAAAATATTAGCAATGCCCTCTCTAGAAGTATATAAAGTGTTTAATAAGTTTATGAGATGTTTATACTTGGAATGAAAGTTTTGTTTAACATTCAAAAGTAATTAACATCAGTCAATACATTAACAATTCATAGAAAATATAAATATGAGTATTGGATGCAGAAAACACACTTGATAGTTTTCAACACCCTTTATAATAAATAATACAGTGAAATCTGGGGATTCATGATGAGGATTAAATTTTAAAAAGGCCTTTTAATGTGATAAAGATAGTATAATAAAATAGCAAATATTAAACTTAATACTTAATCACTGAAAGCTATCACACTGTAGAAGTTTCATAAATTAAGAAAAAGAGGGATAACTGAACAGAAAAAAAATTAAAAGTCTGACAATTCTCTTTATTACAGGAAATCTAAACATATATATGAAAGTGATCATTTTCATTAATAATGAGGTACTTGAACATTACTATCACAATTCTACATATACCATATTTACAAAATTATATTTCTGACAATATCACATGGTTGTAAATATGTAATGATATGGAAATTCACACAATGTCATTAGAGTGTAACTTTTTACACTGTAAAATCATTTGGTGTTATGGAATGATTTAGAAACTACTCATATTCTATGGCTCAGCAAATATGGTTGTTTCAGATACTTTGAGAAATTTGTGCGCATTTTCATCGCAAATACGTACAAGAATTTTCAAAGAGGCATTTTTCTTAATATCTCTAAATTAGAATAAATTCAGGTATCGTACCCATTAAAATGTGGAAATAAATTTATGCATATAGAATTCTATAAACAAGTAAAATAAATAAAAACCAGTCATAAAACAAGTATGAATCTATAAAACTTAATGTTGATCAAAAAAGCAAGTAACAAAGAAATCCATATACAATATTTTCATTCCTACAGCGCTCACACCGGACAATACCAACTGCATTGTTTAGGTGTGGCTACATGGCTGGTAAAAGTGTGATGAAAAGAAAGCATTGTCGAAAAACTCAAGCTATGAGTACCTAATGAGGATCAAGAATTATAGAGCATATGTAGTATATATACATATATATAGGGAACATATAGTATGTGTCCACATGCATGCATTGCACATTGGAAAATGAGAATGTAGATATTTCCCACCTGCCTACCCCATAATCATGAGTTTTATAGAAAAGTCTCTAATGTTGTGCTGAATAAGAGTGGTGAAAGCGGACACCCTTGTCTTGTTCCTGATCTTAAGGGAAATGCTTATAGTTTTTGCTCATTGAGTATAATGTTGGCTGTATGGTTTTCGTATATGGCCTTCATTATGTTGAGCTGTGCTCCCTCTATTCCCATTTTGCTGAGTGGTTTTTTTTTTTTTATCATAAATGGATATTAGATGTTATCAAATGCAGGCTGGTGAAGGCACTGTGGAAAACAGTATGGAATTTTCTCAAAAAATTAAAAATGGGATGCCTTTTGACCTAGCAATTCTATTACTGGGAGTATACCCTAAGAATCCCAAAACACCAACTCAAAGAACTTATGCACCCCCCACTATGTTCATAGCAGCTCTATTTACAATAGCCAAGAGTTGGAAACAGCCTAAATGCCCATCACTACATGAAAGGATTAAAAAACTGTGGTATATTTACATAATGGAATACTATGCAGCAAAAAGAAAAAAGAAGGAATTCCTCCTTTTTGTGACAGCATGGATGGAACTGGAGGCTGTTATGCTAAATGAAATAAGCTAGTTGATGAAAGACAAATACCATATGATCTCACTTACAAGAGGAATCTAATGAAAAAAATAGACTAACAAGCAAAACAGAACCAGAGACATGGAAACATGCAACAAACTGATGTCTGCCAGAGGGATGGGTGATAATGGTGGAAAGGATGGGGAAGGATAGTTACATAACATGTACAAATGACCCATGGACATGGACAAAGGTGTGGGGATTGACTGTGGGGGCAGGGGATGGGCTGGTGGAAGAGGACAAAGGGGAGGAAATTGAGACAACTGTAATAGAATAAACAAAAATGAAAAATAAAATAAAGCAAAAAAAAGAAAAAAGAAAAATCTACAGATGAAATTTAAAAATAAAATAAAATAAAGGAAACCTTGAAAAACAAAGAAACTCATCTACCTACCTAAAGATTCCAGTTCACCTTCTCAACAAGAAATAGGCCTGTTGTAACAAAGAGATCTACTTATTCATGAAAAGGCAAAAAATAATAAAAATTTTTGAAAATCATGAGACAGCTATTGAACCCAGTTTTTGGGCTTTAGACAAGTGAAAATCATGAGGTATTTGTAGAAAATCAAGAGTTCTAGAGTGTAGAACTAGAGAATAAAAACTGATGTACAAATTGATCTCAAAGAGATTTTAAAAAGAGGAGCATTATAAAATTAATAATATGATTACCAAAAAATCAGAAAAAAGACTGGGAAATAAAGTTAGATATTTGAAATAATATAGAATGAAGAACAATTCTTATATATGTCCCTGAAGGAATCTCTAAATTAAATTTTGCAAGTGCTAAAATGAACAGTGAAAATGTAGGGGAAGAAGCAATCTTATATTTTTTAAGTTTGTGATCTTGTCATTTTTATATATAATTATATCATCTTCAAATATTGAATACTTACCTTATGCTTACCAAATTTTCAATTTTTGTATTTTTTACCTTTATCTCTTGGCTAGATCTTCCAGAATAATTTTAGGTAATGAATGGTGGTTATAGCCATGTTTCCTTAAACATAAACATTGGTTGTTGGCTATGAGTAGCTTTTTGTCTTCTCTTTGAGGAAGAACTCTTCCATATACAGTTTCTAACAGCTTTTTGTTTTGACATGATTTACAAATCAGTAAGGAATGTTTAATTTTAACAGATCTCTTAACAGCATTTACAGTCCTGATCATATGCTTTTTCTTACTTTGGCATTTTGATGTGATAAAATTATATTGATATGTTCCCTTTCATTGAAGTTTATTTGAATTTTTGAATAAAATATGCTTGGTTTACAGTATTTAATTTCATGAAAGAATCAAGATGAGGTCCTGAGCTGGGGTAAGAATCTCACCTCTTTTTGAGGCTACTGGAAATGTGTATGCTTTTCTGTGGAAGCTGGCCAGCCAGAACCTACAGTCTCCTAAAGGAGGTATAATGAAAAACAATGCCTCACTCAGAAGACTGAAGGTCCAACTATTATAATTTCAACCTTCTCAACAAAACCTATCTTGATCCCTGTATTAAAAATTACAAACTTAGGGAGCTGGGTGCAAAAAGTGAAGGGATTAAGATGCACAAATTGGAATTTACAAAATAGTCAGTGGGATGTAAAGTAATACTGTAATAACTAGGCATGGTATCAATAATATTGTAATAACTATCCATGGTGTCTACATGGGCACTAGATTTACTAGTGGGATTCATTCATAAGTTATATAAACACTATACTATATACTAGAAACTAATATAATATTGAATGTCAACTGTAACTGAAAAAAAAATTAAATACAATAAAACTGCAAACCCACATTCTACCTACCTTGCATTTATGCCTTTTGACTTACTATTGTTTATTTATTATTTATAAAGCTTAATATGCTGCTTTTTTTCACTAGCCTATAAGCACTACAAGGTTAGGATTTTGACTGTTTTGTTCACTGTTTAATCTCACCACTTGGAAAAGCAGCTGGCACATAGTAGATATTTTAAAGAGTAGATGAACATGCTACCCAAAGCAATTTATAGATTCAACATAATCCCTATTAAAATACCAATGAAATATTTCATATATATATAACAAACATCTCAAAAATTTATATAGAACTATAAACAACCCCAAATAGCTTCAGCAATTTTGAGAAAGAAGAACAAAGTAAGAGGACTCACAATACCTGATATCAAACTATATCATGAGGCCACTGTAATCAAAACAGTCTGGTACTGGCATAAGAACAGACACATAGATCAATGGAACAGAATAGAGAGCCCAGAAATAAACCCATAACTCTACAGTCAATTAATATTTGACAAAGGAGGGCAGAAGCATAAAATGGGGGAAAAATAGCTTCTTCAACAAATGGTGTTGGGAGATCTAGGAAGCTACATACAAAAAAAAAAAAGAAACTTACCACCAATTTACACCATACACAAAAATAAACTCAAGGTGGATAGAAGACTGAAATACAAGTCGCCACACCATGAAAGTCCTAGAGGAGAACATAGGCAGGGAAATCTAGGATATTCCATGCAGCAATATTTTCACCAATATGTCCCTTAGAGCAAAGGATACAAAGGAAAGAATAAAGAAATGAGACTTCATCAAAATAAGAAGCTTCTGGTTGGCTAAAGAAAACATCAGCAAAATTAAAAGGGAACCAACCGTATGGGAAAATGTATTTGTCAATGATAACTTGGACAATGGTTGGATCTCCAAAATATGCAAAGAACTCACATGACTCCACTCTAGGAACACAAACAATCCAATTAAAAAATGGGCAAAGGATCTGAAGAGACACTTCAACAAGGAGAACATAATAAGGGCCCAGAGATATATGAAAGGATGCTCAGCGTCACTAGCCATCAGGGAGATGCAAATCAAAACCACAATGAGATATCACTTCATACCAGCCAGAATGGCCACCATTAACAAATCAACAAACAACGAAGTGCTGGTGAGGATGTGGAGAAAAAGGAACCCTGTACATGGTTCCCTTTTACACTGTGGTGGGAATGCAGACTGGTGTAGCCACTGTGGAAAACATTTTGGGATTTCCTCAAAAAACTAAAAATGGAACTGCCTTTTGACCCAGCAATTCCACTGCTGGGATTATACCCTAAGAATCCCAAAACACCATTTAAAAAGAACCTATGCACCCCAATGTTCATAGCAGCACAATTTAGAGTGGCCAAGAATTGGAAGCAACCTCAGTGTCCAACAGTAAATGAGTGGATCATAAAACAATGGTACATTTACATAATGGAATACTACGCAGCAGAAAGAAAGAGCTACTACCCTTTACAACAGCATGGTTGGAACTGGGAAGCATTATGCTAATTGAAATAAGCCAGGTGGTGAAAGACAGATACCACATGATCTCACCTACAAGTGGAATCTGATCAACAAAACAAACAAGCCAGCAAAATATAACCAGCAACACTGAAATATGAAACAAACTGACAGTAACCAGAAGGGAGGAGAGAGGGGGATAATGGGGGAAAAGGAGGGAAAGGGTCATCAAGGAACATGCATAAAGGGCTCATTGACAAAGCCAAATGGGGGAAGGATTGAGTGGGTGGTGGGGTGGGTGGGGCTGAGGAAAGTGGTAGCAGGAAAATGTTGACAAAAGAAAAGAAAAGAAAACAAAACAAAACAAAACAAAAGAGGGGGATGTTAAGAATAGTATAGGAAACTGAGAAGCCAAAGAACTGATATGTACAACCCATAGACATGAACTAAGGGGGGGGGTGATGGGATGGGGTGCAGGGCAGAGTAGATAAGGAGAGAAAAAAATGGGACGACTGTAATAGCATAATCAATAAGATATATCAAAAAATAAAAATAAAATAGTAAAATACACCAAAATGTATTTAAGGTTTGACTTAACCATAGTCAGCTATCCATTGTCCCCTTTTTCCAACAGAGAATATTGTAACAAAATTCTGTGGAAAAAATTACCTAAATGTTGGTTGATGCATAATTTTCTTTACCTTCTTTGCAATAATGCATGAATAGCAAATCAAACTTTAAGAAACCTGTTTTCCAAGGCTGTGGGAAAGATGATCAGAATGTGTGTAGAGAGAAAATCATCCCATTTTTAAAAGATCTAATGAAGTTATATTTATTGTAGGCTGACGGGAGAATGCTAATCAAATGACCTTGAAGACTTTTAAAAGTGGGGTTGCTTCAGGAAGGGATATTCCAGAGAAGAAGAAGGGAATGGTCTTAACACAATAGATAGCTCTGGTAAGAGGGTCCACTTCATTCTCATGGGCAGGAGGGACATTTTTCAAATGGTCAATAAGCAAATTTATGAGTAAAGAAAAGCAGTGTCTTATATCTTTTACATCATACTATCCATTTGAAAAATATTTCTTCTACCCTTTTTATAAGATTTGTCTTCCCCATGTAGAAAAGTTTTAGTTTAATTACTTTCTCCACAATTAAAAGTACTCAATGTGAAGTCTAGAAAAAGCTTAGTGAAGATTGCATTAATCATTTGGCTTGTTTTAATATAGAAAAAAAGGGAATGAACTTAAGCTCTTACCAATCTGTCAGGTCTTTGCACTTAACTTAATGTCACTTACCAGGCATACATGCACCTGAGTGGGTCTCTAAAATTAAGCTTCTTCCATTTACATGTTTTACCTGAAAGCATTCATTTTTTTGTAAGGTTAGTCAGCAAGCTCATTGGTTCAGTAACTATCATCCTATAGCCTCTCTCATCACCTTAAAATCTGCTTTGGCTACCCATTATCTTAATGAGGCAAGGTTGATTGTGATAGTCACTTAAATGAACAGGAAAAAATGCTACTTGGGTTTTATTGAGGTAAAAAAGTGGTTCTGCTGTGTACCCTGCTTGTACCTTTCCCCCATCTTTCCTTTTGTTTTCCCCATTTATGGCCATTCTATACTGGCAGTGTAAATATATACAAGGATTAATACATTTTAAGTTGTTAAAAAACAGAATGTTGGAATTGTGTTTCCAATTCACTGTTTTTGTAATAGCACTTCTGCTTGGTAATTAAATCACTATTGTGCACAGCAGGGTACAGTACCCTGGGTACAAGAGATGCGACAAATCAGGTTTTACCTGGAGCCATCATATTTAGAGAAATACTCAAATTTAGAAATAATTAACAAAATCATTTTTTTCCAATTTGTAAAAGTGAATAGAGCAATAAAATTACGAATATGCTTGAATTGTTTGTTTGAGTATGAACAGCTGAATGTACAAGAGGCCCATGTAATGGGTCAAGAGACAATGTTACACTGAGTAGCAAAGTAATATTTGGCAAAATCTGTCTGAAATTAAGACTCAGATGGCGGCTGGATGTCTGATCCAGATCTGAAGGAGGATTTATCTGTCACACAAATGAACACAGAGCAGGGAACAGGCCCATGTTCTGTCTGTTGATAAAAAGAAACGAGAAATTTATTTAATTTTTGGTAATCAGATAAAACATTTTAGAAAGAAATAAAAACATGGAAAATTGATTTAAATATAGTAACAATGTCAGAATCAGAGTTTGACAGACCAAACACAAGACCATAGATTAGGAATAAAGACTACCTGAATAATATAGTAAGATTTATTTAGTAGGCATATATTGAGTGTGTAGTCTAATAACCAGAAAATATGTTTTATAGAGAATTTTTAGAGATTTCTAAAAGTTCAGCCACTAGGGAAAACACAGAGAAATAATTATAATTTATAGGCCATACTACCCACTATGGCACTGAAAAGAGAATGAAGCAAAAATATAATAAAAAATAAGTTACAGTGGAACTAGAAAATACTATGTCAAGAAGACTATATCACATTGAATTAAAGAATACTTAGATGATTATGAGGATGACCCTGTTGCTGATCATTAAGGGAGGCTCGGGTGCGCTCTGAGGAAAATCGATAGTATTAATTCTTTCATTATAAAAGTACATTAATATAAATAATGTAAATTTAAACTGAAGAATTAGGAAATGTAATTGACTTTTAAAAAATAAGTAAAACAGGAGGAATAAATTGCTAAAAAATAAATTTAGATGTGGTTGAATCGGAATCTAGAAGTAAACTTGTAGAACAGATAAAATATTAAGTGATTTATTTTCAAAAAGATCCTAAACTGTAGTGTGGTCTTTTCAATGTTAAAATTTTAGGCAAAAAAATTTATACATCCTCTAATACTATGAACTAATCTCTATTTTTCCATCTCTTAAAGTTTTGAAGGGTTATACTCTGGATGCTCCTGCTTCTAAATCCAGGGTGAAGCAGCCGGGGGAAGCAGAGCCACCAGGAAAGGTGCCCCAGAGAGTCAGTGGAGAGGGTCCCAAGTTCTAGTTGCTATATTCCCTCCTCATGTCCACGAGTGAAAGACAGATATGTAGAGATACACAAAGTGCTATATTACTTTTTGTTAAGGTTGCTTGTTTTTTAAAGTAAAATCTGGTCATACCATAAGGTGGATTGACACAAGTGTTTGTCAACCTGATTCAGTGGAGATCCTGTAATTACTCATAAACTAGTTAATTTTTGGCCTCTGTACTCATGAATACCCTATTTTAAGATTCTTCCATGACATAATTAGATTAGAAAGTTTGAAGAGGTTACATTAGGGATCACTAGCCTTATGGGAACAAACTTTTTTTTTTTTGTCCTTTTATAACCAGTAAATCAATACACATCTTTTTTTGTATGGAAACTTGAAGCTATTTAAGACTAATTTCCCATCTGAGTTCTTATTTAAATTCTACGTGATAAACTCAGGTTCTCATATTGGCAATCAGTTTTGAAAGTTATTTCTCCAACTGAATTACTTCTATCAGGCATACTATAATTTCACCCTGAAGTACTCGTTTATTATCGATCAAGATAGCATTATGTACTAGGGCTATTTAAACAGTTCAAGCTACGGAAGAAAGCTAATACAGTGTACCTGGCTCATTCGGTATGAGAAAATGAATTTCTTTGTGAAGTGTAGCTCCTTCAGTGGTGGTTCTAGAGTGTCACAGGCCATAATCACAATGACAGATGCGGAGACTCTCACCTGGGTGAAGGCAAACCAGAGCAAAATACTGTGCAGACAGTCAAGCGTATAGAGAGGTACCTCTTCTTGACAGATTGGATAAGGATCAAAACTGATCTGTTGAAAGGTAGACATTTTACACAAAGACTTTACTGTCTCTCCACACTGAAAGCAAAATGATATCTTAGATAAAAATATGATATCCTGCTTAAAGACCTTCAGTGTTTCTAAATACTTCAAGATAAGGGTCAAGGTCATTATTGAGCATGCTGAACTTCATTGGGAATTGAGCCAATTATTTTAGTGCCTGAGTTACATACATTCAGGTTTCATGTTATTTTTAGCATCCACATCGTTTGAGGCTTTTAGTGTTTTCTTAGAAAATTGAAGTGTAGAGAATATCACTGAGTGAGAACATACATGAAGAACAGTAAATATTAAACAATTTTTCTTTTTTGAAGAAACTTTGCTTTGTGATCATGCACAAGCTACACCTAATCTGTTCTGCCCTATATTGTAGCCTATTTAAATAGCCAAATATTAACTATTTAAACTAATTAAAAGTAACAAAAATTCAAAGCTTAGTCACTCACTCTTGTCTTCCAAATCTGCTCCATTCTGCATATTGACTTTCTAACTCTGAATCATGTCTGTATATTGGTGGTATTCACTCTTGGACTTCTCTTTTTGTTATACATACTTTTTTCCTTGGTTGGACCTGTTTCTCTCAAATGATTCTGAGTTTGTTCTCCAACAATGGATTGCCTCTGGAACATATTGATGTATCCTCTACATTTTACTTTTCATCTAAGCTAATATCCTATAAAATATGGTGTGTTTATATTTTATTTCACATGACCCTTTCTCATCAAATATTTTGCAAAATTTTTGCATAACCACTTTGGCCAGAAGAGTACTATAACCATTTTTATAATATTAGGATTTCTCAGAAGGTATTTAGTCCATATGAAAGATAAACCAGTCAATTACTATTCATAAGCACTTAATAAAATTTTAATAAACAGATCTAAAACTTTTAGTAGAAAATTTTAGAAAATGAAATAGTCTTACCAAAAGCTTTCTTAAATGGACCTGCATTTTTGATAATCACATAATTATGCATTTTATGAAAAAATTCTAAAATATTGTTAAAAATTTTGCCTTAGCAAAATGTGTTAATATTGATGATGCTAGATAAAATTTGTGAAAATTATAACCTAATTTTAATGAGCTTAAAGATAGAGATGTGTTACCTAAAAGATATTCTCAACTAACATATATTCCTCCATATTAGGAAATATTGCTAGCTGATATATAATTGATTGGTTATGATGTCAGAAATAGTGCTTCCAATATTAGATGCTGAACATTTTCCCTAAAAAAGTTCTCTTCTAAATCCCTTCACCCTTTTCACCCACCCTCCCAACCAACTCTCACACCTGAATATGTGTAGTATAGCACAGGGAATGTGGTTAATAATATGAATACTTATGTATGGTGTTATATGGGCGCTAGAGTCACCAGGGTGATCGCTGTGCAAGTTATACAAATATCTAATCATGGGGTTATACCCCTGGAACTAATATAATATTGTATACCAAACTGTAATTTAAAAATAAATTTAAAAAGTTTTCTTAAAAGATGTGGAAATTATTGATGGTAAGTCAGCAGATGTCATTAATTTCCCCCTGTATGCTGTTGGGCCAAAGTTTTCCATCCCTTTATAGACTTGTGCTTAAATACTTAATTTTTCACTAAATTTTATGAGAGTTAGAAGGTATATCTCAGTTCATACTTTTTATGTAGATTTGCACATTCTGGATATTTCATATATATGGAATTATATAATAGTAGCCTTTTATATCTGACTTTTTCACTTAGCAAGCTGTTTTCAAGGTTTATTAGTAGTGTAGCACATATCAGGTTTATATTATTTTTTTAGGACTGAATAATATTCCATTGAATAGACATACCATATTTTGTCTATCCATTCATTAATTGATGGACACTTGGGTTGCTTGCAATTTCATGAAATACTACTGTTCTAAACATCCTTATACATGTTTTTATGTGGATACATGTTTTTAGTTTTCTTGAGTATATGCCAGGAATAGCATTGCTAGGTCATGTGATAACTGTGTAATTGCAATATCTGAAGAATTGATAGGCTTGTTTCAAAGTGTCTGTATACTTTTACTTTCCCACTAACAGTGTATGAGGGTTCAAATTTCTCCAAACTTTGTCAACATTTATTATTTATGTCTTTCTGATTATAATCATTCTAGTTGGTATGAAATGGTATCTCTGTGGTTTTGACTTGCTATTTCCTAGTGACTAATTATGTTGAGTATCACTCATAAATGCTTATTTACCATTTATATATCTTTTTTGAAGAAATATCTATTCAAATCCTTTACCCATTTTGTTTGTGATTTACATGTAGAAAATCACTGCTTAATTCAAGATCACAAAAATTTACATCTCGTTTCCTCTAAGAATTACTGATGTTAACTTTCTCACACTTAGATTTTTAACCAATTTCCATTTTTGAATTAATTTTTGAACATGTAAGATGTAGAAGTTCAAGTTTATTTTATTTTTTGACTCCACTTTTGCCTTTATGGATTTTTTCTATTTTTTATTTCATTTGTTTCATCTCTGATGTTTCTTATTTCCTTCTTTTGGCTTGCTTTGGGTTTTAGTTTGTTCTTTTTAGTATTTTTAAAGTGCATACATATGTTTTATATTTCATAAATAGTAATAATGCTCTTTAAATATTTTTTTCTTTACTTGATAAACTCTTTTAATAGACCCATACAAATTTGCTCTGGATTTTGTGTAACTTAATAGTGAATAAATATGCCATATCTTAGCTAATTCCTTGTTGCAAATTCATCTCCATGTACATTTCCCTTTAAGAATCTTTGGGAAACTTTCTCAGGCTTAAAAGTTCTGAGAGTGGGATTGGCATAACTACGTAATGAGTGAATATTGATTGCTCTCCTCTGCACCAGTTTATACTCCCACTAAGAATGCAGGTGGAGTTCTGTATTTTCACATTTTGGCTAGCAGTTAAATTTTGCCATTTATTTTATAGTATGTTATTTTTCATTTATGTTACTATCAAGATTGTAGATTCTCATTCTTTTTTCAGTCTATATATCTCAGAATATTAGCGAAGATGAATATTTATTTGTATGGTTGTTAGTGTTTAATTTTTCTCTATTTTGAATTTTGAATTTTATTCTTTTTCCTATTTTCATATAACTTCTTGTTTTTACCTGCTTTGTCAAGGATCATTAAATATTTTTAAATTTTTATTTCATGTTTTAATTACACATGTCTTCTTTAAAGATCTCTACTAACTGTGTCTATGGTTTTGATTGTTGAATTAAACACTTCAAATTTTATGTAATCAAATTAATTATTACTCCTCTTCTATAAAAATTTTTCTTTCTGCTCTAATTATAAAGATGTCTTCCTAGTTTTTCTTCTACTTTTGTAGTTTTAGGTCTTTTCCTTATATAGTCTGAGAAATCTAACTTTATCCTATATTGTTATTCAAGTTTTAAAAATCATTAAAAATGTCTAGCATTTTTCAGTGATTTATGATGCTACTTCTATCCCATATCTAGTGTTTAGTGCACATCCCTCTGTTTCTGGGCTATCTATTCCATTTATATATTTTATACATCTTTGAGTGATAGTGCCATTTGTTTTTTTTTTTGGTTTTTTGTTTGTTTGTTTTTGTTTTTGTTTTTTTGAGTTGAGTGGAGTTACATTTCTTAGTATGTTGTATCTTCTAATGGGATAAATCCTCTCTCCTTACTCTTCCTTCCCAATTGTGTTTGTCATTTGCAGATGGTTATTCTCTGAAAAGAATTATATTTGGCTTCTAACTTACTCTATAGGTCTTTCATGTGCTTTAGCAGAGCTTTGAATATGTGATTAAGTGTAAATGTAAGCACAAAATTGAGATATGTTTCCGATTTTTATGCAATTTTATTTTTTCTGCACTATAGTTAAAAATATTTTCCTGTTAGTCATTTTTTAAAAACAATGTTAAAAAAATAAACAATGGACTAAAGAGAAGCTCCAGAGTTGATCTGATATAGAATATGTACCAGGGTTGCAAATAATTGATTTATATTTTCAGTCAAGATTTGGATGCGTTTTCACACAAGCTGTGGACTACTGGCTGAGAATTGTAATAACTGAAGCATAAAACTATTTTTTTTTTTGCACTGGTAACTCTGAATACATTTATAGAAATTTTTAAAAGATCATTTGAAGTAACTTGATAAAACTCATTTTAACTCATTGCTCATGAAATAATTTCTTCTTCTCTACCAATGTATATTGCATTCTTTGGATAGATGACTGCTTAAAAATAAGACATTAAATCCACAAGTATTCAAGAAAAATGTAAAGATAGTTAGACTTGCTTCTTTCTAGAAATTTAGAATGGTTATGTATTGCATTATTAATTTAGTGAATGGTGATTGAAAAAATTTAACTTTACAATTCATAAACATGTGATATATGCTTAACAATTAATTTTTAGTTATGAAAATGTACATCCTTCATTGACTATATCTTACAAGTTAATTTTACCTCTTATACATATACTTATGCCTGTACCTCACTTACAACTATGAGGTCTGTCCAGAAAGTATCCAGCCACATACTATGAAAAATAGAGACATTTATTGAAGAAGGTACAAGATACAAGAAACATTGCACATAGGACAATGACACCTCAGTCCCCTTCAAAGTAGGCACCTTGGGACCTCACATAATTCTCCCAGTCACCATCAGCTGCCCTGTTGTATTTTTCTGAATCTCATCGATGGTCTGAAGACTTTTCCTTTTCAAAGGTGATTTTAGTTTTGGGAAAAGCCAGAAGCCACAGGGCACCAGATATGGGCTGTAGGAGGCTGAGTCACCTCGGTGATTTGATGTTTCTCCAAAAAATTGCTCGAGATGTGATGCATGAGCAGGTGCATTGTTGTGATGAAGCTGCCAATCACCAGTTACCCATAACTGGGGCCTTCTGATTTATCTGAATAGTTTCCACAGAGGAATACTCAAGCTTAATGCAAAATTTGATGCAGATTCATTGCTCTACTCACTCAGTCATTTTCAATGTGATGGCCACACAGTACACATGCTCACTCAACAGCATCTACCCCCTGCCCACTGACTAGTACAGTGACTCTCCTTGGCTGCCAGATTACATCAATGTCACATAAACCATTCTTGTTATATTAACAATGGCTGGACTTTTTTTTGTATAGACCTTGTATATCTATATTTATGAAGAGTAGTGCCTAAGAAAAAGTAGATTCTTAGAGAATACAGGGAAGTGAATAAAAGGCCCAGGTAAAATGCATTTCCTATACCGTGATCTCTGAGATGAATTTATACTAATGACTTTTTAAGAAGCTTTCTCACTGAGTGTCACTGAGAAAGCAAAAGATAATGTAGAGCCACAAGCTTGGCTAAAATAGGATCCTATGAACTTAAAAGTGGAGTAAGAATTGTAGAAAACATAAATTGCCACTTCATACTCTTTAATATATTTTAAATAGAATACACTTATGCAGGTTACCTAATCAGTCTTTAAAACTACCTGAACAGTACATTTATTTATGTAAAAATGAGGTGAAACCTATTATATTCAGTGAAAATGTTTAAGAAGCAGTAATAAATATTATAGGCAGTCTTGAATCTTTTGTCACTATCTTTATTTGGAGACACATTACTTTTGTAAGCACCATTTAATCCGTGCCTAAGCTGAATCTATTTATCTACATGGATATATGTATGTTCTGGTTCAGACAGTGGCTCACTAGAAATCGAGAACTGAGAAACCTGAAATTTTCAGGAAGGATGAGCAGGAATAACTTTTATATCCTACTGGAAGATCAATCATTAAAACAGAAATGAGCAGAATTTAGAGAGATTTTCCAACTGTGATGCTGAATGTATCACATATTTTATCTAAGATGAAATGGTTTGGACTTTGACTACTTTATTTTATTTTATTAATATTTTTATTTCCCAACATATTTTATTTATTTATTTTTATTTTTCTTTATTTTTTAAAATATATTTTATTGATTATGCTATTACACTTGTCCCATTTTTTTTCTCCTCTTTATTCCCCTCCACCCTGCATACCCCTTCCCATGAGCATTTCCCCACTTAGTTCATGTCCATGGGTTGTACATATAAGTTCTTTGGCTTCTCCCTTTCCTATGCTGTTCTTAACCTCCACCTGTCTATTTTGTACCTATCACTTGTGCTTCTTATTCCCTGTACCTTTAGCCCCATTCTCCACCCTTCCCCTCCCTACTGATAACCCTCCATGTGATCTCCATTTCTGTGATTCTGTTCCTGTTTTAGCAGTTTTCTTAGTTTGTTTTTGTTTTTATTTTTTTAGATTCAGTTGTTGATAGTTGTGAGTTTGTTGTCATTTTACTATTCATAGTTTTAATCATCTTCTTTTTCTTAGTTAGTCCCCTAAATGTTTCATTTCATAAGGGCTTGGTGATGATGAACTCCTTTAACTTTACTTTGTCTGGAAAGCATTTTATCTGCCCTTCCTTTCTAAATGATAGCTTTGCCAGATAGAGGATTCTTGGATGTAAGTCCTTGTCTTTCATGACTTTGAATACTTCTTTCCAGCCCCTTCTTACCTGTAAGTTTTTTTGTGAGAAATCAGCTGATAGTTTTATGGGAACTCCTTTGTAGGTAACTGTCTCTTTTTCTCTTGCTGCTTTGAAAATTCTCTCCTTAGCTTTAATCTTGGGTAATGTGATTATGATGTGCCTCAGTGTGTGTTTCTTTAGGTCCAACTTCTTTGGGACTCTCTGAGCTTCCTGGACTTCCTGGATGTCTATTGCCTTTGCCAGATTGAGGGAGTTCTCCTTCATTATTTTTTCAAATAAGTTTTCAATTTCTTGTTCTTCCTCTTCTCCTTCTGGCACCCCTATGATTCGGATGTTGGAGCTTTTAAAGTTGTCCCAGAGGTTCCTCAGCCTTTCCTCATTTTTTTGAATTCTTGTTTCTTCATTCTGTTCTGGTTGACTGTTTCTTCTTTCTGCTCCAAAGTGTTGAGTTGAGTCCCAGTTTCCTTCCCTTCACTGTTGGCTCCCTGTATATTTTTCTTTATTTCACTTTGCACAGTCCTCCCTTTTTCCTCCATATTCTGAACATACTCCACCAATTCTGTGAGCATCCAGATTACCAGTGTTTTGAACTCTGCATCTGTTAGGTTGGCTATCTCTTCATTGCTTACTTCTATTTTTGGAGATTTGATCTTTTCTTTTCTTTGGGCCATATATATATACATATATTTTTGTCTTGGCACACCCATTACATTGTGAGGGGCAGAGTCTTAGCTATTCACCAAGGTATGGCAACCCATGTCACTGCCCTGTGGCACTGTGTGTTGGGAAGGGGTCCAAGAGGGAACAATGCTGCTCATTTGGCTCTTGACTGGCTTTCAGTCACTTCCCTCACTACCCATAAGCAAACTGGGCCCTTCTGGTGCTTATTCCCAGGTGGGTGGGTTTGTGTACATTCTAGGACCCTGTGGATCTCTCATATGGGCTCTTTTGTGAGACTGGCCATTTCTCCTGTTGCCACAGCCCCCATGGGTTTTAACCAGTAGAGGTTTTGAGGCTTTCTTTTCCTGCGCCAGAACCCTGGGTTGCACGTCTCTCTCACTCCCCAGCTGTTCCTCCTGGTTTATCCGCATGTAATGTGGGACTGCCTGGACCTCCAGCCATTGTCTTGCCTGCCATGGTCTGCCAGCTGCCTCCTTGCCACATCCTCTCTGCCCCGGCTGCCCGTCTCCACCCTTCCTACCAGTCTGGATGAATGTTTCCTCTCCAACTCCTTGTCAGACTTCCATACAGTTTGATTTTCTGGCAGTTCTGGTTATATTTTATTTTTAAATTTGTTGTTGTCCTTTTTTTGGTTGTCCAAGGAGGTGAAGTATATCTACCTACATCTCCAACTTGGCTGGAAGTCCGGGCTTTGACTCTTTTATTGGTTAATTTATTTTGAACATTTTTTTAGCATTTACTACATACCATATATTATGCAAAGCAATTTATATGAATTGATTATTACAAAAACTGTAAATAGGAATATTTTTAGAATCTTTCCTTTAAATATGAGAAGAGAACATTTAAATAACTTTGTCAAGTTCTCAAGCTGGACAGTGCTGGAAATAGAATTCAAAACCAGGCAATCTGATTCCAGGACCTGTGCTTCATATATTACTCAGATTTTCTTCTTCTTTTTTTTTTTTTGAATAAAGAGGCAGATCTTATTATAAGAAACAAAGACCAGTAAAATTGAGTAAAAAGTAGTTCAAGAAAGAAACCATTTTTATTATGAAAATTTAAAAATATTATATCTTCACAGGTACTTATTACCCAGATTCAAATACTATCAACAGTCACCACTCTTGTTTCATTTACACCTTCCCTCAGTTTTTTGCCTCCCCAACCCTTCCATTAGTATTATATCTGAAACAATTAAAAATAATTTCTTAATTACATTAAATATGTAATCAATTAAAACATTTATCTAATTATTTTATTTAAAATATTTGGTTTATTTACATCTGGATGAAAACCCAAAGAAAGAATGTATTATTTTTCTTCACCTCATTACCTTTCATCTAGAGATACCTGAGGACACTCATGGGTTGTATAAATAAAATGCTCTTTGTCTAATTAAGACACACTGCAGGCTAGGATAGGGGAAGAATTTCAGGGATTTCAGAAAACTGTTGACCTCAAAAGGAGTCCTGTCCAGTAGCTAATTGTCAGTTAATTACTGTGAGTAATCTTATTTTGTTATTCCTGAATATTAGATAACACACACAAAAATTGGCAACATCATCTCTATGAAGTTTTGGACCATGGGAGAGGGAGTTTCTGTCCTAACTGGACCAGACCGTAATGTCACAGGTGTCAGAAACCCAGAATGCAGGGAGTAACAACATGAAACACAGGATAGTAAGGTATTAACAGTAATGAGGTCAGCAACCTGAGCTAGAAGAAGAAAATGGGTGGTTGGGAGCCAAGCAACATGGAAAATATAGGAAATATTAAAACCTTGTGAAGGCACATTTGTGTCTATGCTTTTACCTAAGGACTCAGTGAGAGATATAATACATGAAAAATTAGAAGATGAGAAGTTCTAATTTCTCTTTATTACAGGTAGCATCACTTATTGTTGTATGCCTCTGAAGTCTGAATATACAGACACACATATTTGGAAGACAGTCATGTAGGCACTTTGAACTATATCTGTATGTGTATATGATTTACCTGTCAGTCAATCACCTAACATCTATATATCTATCCCTTTGTCTGTCTCCCTGTTTATGTATATATTTAATTTATCCATAGAAACTCCAGATAAAATTAAGAGATATTTACTATAATAGTTATAGGTGTCTGACCAACTAATGTGTTGATCTTTGAAATTTTGTATCTCTTTTTAATAAAACATCAAGAAACTCTTCGGGCATGCATGTGTGTGTGTGTATGTGTGTGTGTGTGTGTGTGTGTGTGTGTGTGTTTCTTTTGGTTGTTAAAAGGTGTTACTCAGGGAATAATCAGAATGAGAGAAATGTCAGAAAATGTTATTAAATTATTTTGCAAAATTATATAAATATTTGGAAGAGTGTGGATAGTCTGAAAGAGAGGGAAGGAAGGAGTACAGTTGACCCCTGAATAATACAGGGGTTTGGGGTCTGACTCCCACACAGTCAAACATTTACATATAACTTTTGACATCCCCAAAACTTAACTATTAATAGCCTACTCTTGGCTGGAAATTTTACTAATAACATAAATATTAGATTAACACATATTTTGAATGTTATATGTTTTATATATTGTATTTTTATAATAAAGAGCTACAGAAAAAAATGCTATTAAGAAAATCATAAGGAAGAGAAAGTACATTTATAATATTTGTTGAAAGAAATGCACCTATAAGTGGACCCAGGCAAATTAAACTTGTGTTGTTTAATGGTTAACTGTGTAAGAAAGGAGATAAGGAGAAAATTGAGAATCATTGAGAAAAAGGCCAGTATGATGATGAAATATTGAATTGGAGGCAAAGAGTTCTTGGTCAGGATTGTAGACAATAGGCTTTTATATATGAGGACAATTTACACTTACTTTAAATTATTTTCTGTACTGTATCTAACTAGAAGGAAATCCAGTGAGTGATATGTAAAAGTTTATAATACTGCCTAGGGCCATTTTTCTGAGAAATCAAGAAAATGGAACACAGATTCACATCGAGGTCCTTGTAGGGTGGGTAAACAGTAACAAAATTAAAAGGTTACATGTAGAACAATTTTAGTTTAATCAAATTACAACAATTTGTCCTAGAGTTGGCTGGGTGGAACAAAACCTGTATTTTGTATTCCAGGAGATATAGTGAGGGATAGAGTTTTAGAGTATCTCACAGTAAATGGAGTAAATTGGGAGGGGCAGATTCCCAACTACAGCAGTAATTTAGACCTTAATTTAAAAATTAGTAGGAAGGGTAACTTCTGATGCTGGAATACTGTGCTGTCAACACATCTCCAGTTCTATGGCTAGCTCTATATTTCTCTGTATTTAAATAAAACTATAGCAATATATCATACTTACACTACTCAAAACTGTTCTTTAAAATAAGACTCATATTAAAATAAAAATTAAAAGATTACACCTTTTATTTTAAAAGTTTCCAAATTCCTGTTCTAGTAAATACATGGTTACCCTGTTCTTGGAGATTTGTCTGAATCAGGTTTTCTCACAGAATCATGGGATTGTATGGAGGACTACATGTGTAAATTTCTTATGCAGGTTCTGAAATTGGAGCCAAGAATGGAAAACAGAAGGGGTTTGCCCAGAACCACACACCTGGTCAGGTAGTGATAGTGATTGGCTTTAAATGTAACTCTTAAAAGGAATTTGGATTGTTTTTACCTACCTACATTGCTCAACATTTTCTAAAATGTTAGGCTCATTAATAAGGTGCACAAAAATTGCTAATTAAGTGTGAGACTTATCATATTGGGGATGCATATATGTATTGTTATATTTCAGATGCACAGAAACCAAAAAAATTGACAAAAATGCAGTGTATATTAATAGTTTATATTTTTGCTGCTCTGTCCCCTATATTCTAAGAGATTTTCTAGGGTGCAGCAAAATTGTCCATCCATCATTTCTAGCACACCATGATTTGATGTTATAAGAATCATAAT
Source organism: Mormoops blainvillei (assembly GCA_004026545.1). Taxonomy (NCBI): domain Eukaryota; kingdom Metazoa; phylum Chordata; class Mammalia; order Chiroptera; family Mormoopidae; genus Mormoops; species Mormoops blainvillei. Next base: position 115,259 of record PVJD01003078.1, read on the forward strand.
AAAGGAAGAATAATGTGTGCACTTTTCCCAACAGAAGCACATTTATAAGATTTGAAATTATATGTATTCCCATAGGTTGCATTGAAATCAGTGAGATGCTATTTATGAGTGTTAAAAATATAAGCTAACTGATGCCCCCAGTAAAGACAGTTGTTAAAAGAACTATGGGCATCAATCTGATTTATATTATGCATAAATAAATAATAAATATTTTGAAGACTCTGTAAGGAAACTGAAATGAGGATATAAAGAGTTACTTTTGAGAGGCTTATAAGAATTTTAATTCTTATTTCATTATTAACCTTCGATATTGTTTCTGCAACCCTGAAGAACAGTCCATGTGCATTTGAGAAAAATGTATAGCCTGCTTTTGTTGAGTGGAGTGTTGATCATGTGTCTAAGTCTAGCTGCTTTACAGTGTTGCTCAAGACTCCTATTCATCTGTTAATCTTAGGTTTAGTTTGTGTGTAGTTGTTTAAAGTCATATTGAAAACTAACAATAAACACAAAGTGATTTTTACAGAATGCACACAATTTCTTTATAAAAATGAGATTTTAAGAAGAGAAAAACAGCCATAAATCCAAAATAAATATGGAGTTGCTGAAAAGGATGCATAAAAAAAATAAACTCTAGCAAAATTTTTACCTTATCTACTTTATTTGTACATAATGTTAAAGTTATAACAACATACTACTGCGTCCATAGCTGATAATTAAGAAAATGACTGATTCCCTATATGTTTAGCAGACATTCTCATAACAATTGTCTGAATGACATCAATACTTAATTTGCCTTTGTCCTCCCTTATAGTCACATGCAATTATATATAGTAATATGTAGGATACAACAAACAGATCCAACTTTGAAGTTAGAAACCTTCTATGGGCACTCTGTTAAATGTTATTGTTTTGAGTAGCACTCTCAGACCACCTCAAATAAGTTTTTCTTTTAACTAAATTATTATTATAATTATTTGTTCTAATGGTTTTGTGAAGTTAAGTTGATATCACAACCAATACTATCTAATTAATAAGTAGTAGCAAAATCAATTCAGTGTATGTATGTGTATATATATATAAACATACATAAACACATACATGTATATATAAATATATATTTTAAATAAAATATTTAAATATATCCATATCCAAATGATACTGTTATACTGGCAAAGTTGACATATTGCATACAATATTTTAGGGACATTAAGTGAAAGTCTGGCATTTGATTAAAAAATGAATCCTGATTTGATTTGGCAGAAATGTTTTCTTGAGTTAGAGGGTTTTGACAAGAGAAATGTCATCAAAAGATTTTTTTTCCTATAAAGGTTTGTCTCAGGTTTAGGTGACAGGTTAACCATTCAAATGTTATCTGTCTTAAGTTGATAATTTTATTAGATATTCCACTTATACATAAGCTTTATTTAATTATATTTTATTGATTATACTATTAGAGTTGCCCTAGTTTTTCTCCCTTTGCCCCATACCACCCAGCTCCCCCCACTTCTTCAGGCAATCTCCACACCATTGTTCATGTCCATGAGTCATGTGTATAAGTTCCTTGGCTACTCCACTTCCTATACTGTTCTTTACAAACCCATGGTGATTTTGTTAACTACCTATTTGTACTTCTTAATTCTCTTACTTCTTCACCTATTCCAAGACACCCCCCTCTAATCTGGCAAACATCAAAATGCTCTACATATCTATGATTCTGTCTCTGTTCTTCTTGTTTGCTTGGCTTGCCTTTTAGATTCAGTTGTTGATAGATATGTATTTATTGCCATTTTATTTTCATAGTTTTAATCTTTTTCTTAAATAACTCACTTTAACATTTCATATAATAATGGTTTGGTGATAATAAACTCTTTTAGTTTTTTTATTGTCTGGGAAGTTATCTGACCATTGATTCTAAATGATAGCTTTGCTGGATAGAGCAATCTTGGATATAGGTCCCCGCTTTTCATGATTTTGAATATTTCTTGCCAATCCCTTCTAGCCCACAAAGTTTCTTTTGAGAAATCTGCTGACAGTCTTATGGGAGCGCCCTGTAGGTAATGAACTGCTTTTTTCTTGCTGCATTTAAGATTCTCTTTTTACATTTAAACTTTGGCATTTTAATTATGATGTGTTTTGGAGTGGACCTCTTTACATTCATCTTGTTTGGGACTCTCCGTGCTTTCTGGACTTGCATGTCTATGTCCTTCAACCAAATTAAGGAAGTTTTCATTCATTATATTTTAAATATCTTTCCAATCTTTGATCTTTCTATTCTCCTTCTGGCACCCCTGTGATGTGTATGCTGGGATGCTTGAGGTTGTCCCAGAGGCTGCTTATGCTATCCTCTTTTGGATTCTTTTTTCTTGTTGTTGCTCTTTTGGTTGTTTTTTTTTTCTCTTCCTTATCTTCCAAATCACTGATTTGATTCTCAGCTTCATCCACTCTATTGTTGTTTCTCTATAAATTGTTCTTTATTTCAATTAATATATCCTTCATTTTTGACTGGATCCTTTTTATGCAATTGAGGTCCTCACTAAGTTCCTTGAGCATCCTTGTAACCGGTGTTTGAGCTCTGCAACTGATAGGTTGCTTATCTCCATTTTGTTTAGCTTTTTTTTTCTGGATTTTTGCTCTGTTCTTTCATTTGGGCCATGTTTCTTTGTCTCTTCATTTTGTCAGCCTCCCTGTGTTTCTTTCTATGTAGTAGGCAGAGTTGCTATGACTCCTTGTCTTGGTGGTGTGTTCTAATGTAGAAGGTGTCCTGTAAGGTCCAGTAGCACAGCCTCCTCTATCACCCAAGCTGGGTACTGAAGGTGCATTTTTTGTGTGGGCTGAGTACACCCTCCTTTTGCAGTTGATCCTTGATTGCTGTTGGCAGGCCAGTGGGAAGGATTTACCCAGGCCAGTCAACTGCAAGGTTATAACCACTGGTGACCAACCTTTGCCCTCTGTGGAGGTTCAGCTGTGCAGGGGTAGGGTGGTGGTACTCCAATGTGGTCTATAGCTGCATACTGGGTATGTAGGCTCTGGGGTTTTTTTAGGTAGTGCAGGTCAAGGTCATCCCTTTCCTGTGTTCTGCCTGGGGCCACTCTGCATGAGCTATAAAGCAATCTGAGATGGCTGCTACTTGTGCTGGGCTTGGGGTTTCCCAGGCAAAGCTAAGCTGTGCATCTAGGCTATCTGCTGCTAGTGCTGGTACTAGGGCCACTTAGCAAGAGGTATGGGGCTGGGGGCTCACTGAAGCTGTATATTGCTCATTTGAGAGGATTAGGAAGTTGTGAAGCATGAGCCAAGACCAGCCATTTTTATGGAAAAGTCACAGTTAACAATTTGGGTGGGCCTATAATATTGGCGGGACAGAGTCTTAGAGGATCTGCATGACAGGGTAAACAGTTCTAGCCAACTTGATGGAGTCTCACATATGGCACCCACTGCCACCTCTGTGGCTCTTTGGGTAGAGGATTCAAAAAAGGGACAATGGCTTCTGCTCATGTTTCTGTCTTGGAGAAAGCCATCCCCCAGCTTCTGCCTTGATGCCAAACACCTCAGTTCTTCCATGTATGCCACTGGTACCTTTCAAGCTTCTACCTTGGTGCTGGAGCTCAGAAGGAGTGAGTCTGAGTAAGTCCACATGTGGGTTCTTTAAGGGGAACTGCTTGGGGCTCCAGAAGTTTCTTCCACTGACTCAGTCCTTGCCAGTTTTTGCAGCCAGGAGTTATGGGACTTACCTTCCTGGCACTGGAACCCTGGGTTGAGTGGCCTGGTGTAGGTCTGTGACTCCTCACTCCCCAGATATACCTCCCAAATTTTTATCCACCACACATGGGTGTGGGACCTGCCCTGTCTGCATCTCCACTCCTCCAACCAGTCTGTAAGGATGTGGTTTCTTTAATTCCATAGTTGCTGGACTTCCATTCAACTTGATTGCTGACACTTCTGAGTGTTGGTTGTTCTATATTTTAGTTGTATTTTGATGTAATTGTGCAAAGAGGTGAGCCATGTTTACCTATGCTGCCTTCTGACTGGACGTCCTACATAAACTTTATAATTATGGCATATTAAACCATTATATTTTCAGTAAGAACTTGAACTTTGTTTCATGCAGAACAGACTCATGAATTCTATATAGTGCTTATATGGTCATCTAATTGTTATCTCCATGTGCTTTTAGGAAAAACTAGAGAACTGTAGCAGTATTTGCTTATTTAGTTAATTAATTAATCATGACTTATTAACATTCACACACGAGGACAGCAAGGAGAGATATATTAGGGATGATGATAGAAAGGCTGTTATGGACAGGATCAGAAAGCTTCTGACTTTTATGTGAAACACTTTATCTGAACTGTATCAGCTGGGAAATGCAGCTACAATAAAGAGATTTAATTGAATAGATTTTTATTTTAGAAGTTTATAAATCTGAAATGTGGATTAATTATCAGATTGATGGGGTATGACCAGAGAAAGATTGGTTAGGAGAATGAAGCAATAATTAATATATTTTCTTAAAAGAGATCTTACATTCACGAGGATTCTATTGATCACTGAGATGGATGGAATAGAAGGTTTTGTGGTTGATTTCTACATGAGAAGTTCAGAGGGAAATAACTGTGATCTGGCATATCTTATATTTCTTTACCTGACAACATTCTTTCTTATTCTACTTCTCCCTTCTCCATGACAGCTAATGTTTTATTTCTATTTCTTTCATTGTTGTATCTACAGATGTATAATAATTCCTATTTCATATATGAATGGGTAGAGATCAGAATTTGGGGGATTGAGGGCTATATATAATCAAATCTTACCTATTATCATTTGTTCACTAGTTTACTTTCTAGTTTTATGTCATATAATTTTTGAAGTTTCTTCATAATTTTATAGGCCAAGTCATAATTTAGTTATTTCTTGGCTTCTTTTTCTTATTAATGGTACACCAGCAGAATTTCACCATCACCATTCCCTAACATAAGGTACAGCGTGCAGGTAACCACCATTGTGTGTGCATGTCTACGTGTGTGTGTGTGTGTGTGTGTGTGTGAGAACCTTCTAGGAATATTGTGGGAGGAAGGAGCTATGCAGAGATTAAAACACATACTTTCTGAGTTTAGAAAGAAACTTCATATTGAACTAACTCTTCGATTTAGGAAAAAGTATTTAATCTTTCCATGCATCATTTTTATCACCTCAAAATGAATAACTATAATACTTTACTATAGTTTGTTAAGAGGATTACATTTGTTAATTAAATTAACTATTGAATAAAGTAAATTATTTAATTTTTATACAATGCTTGGAAAGGTGGCTTTTGGTTAAGATGGCAGTGTAACACAGTACTTGAAACCTCCCATAACCACATCAAAATTACAACTAAATTATAGAACAATTATCATGGACAATCATCATGGCCTGAAATCTAGCTGAACAGCAAAAGCCATATCAAGATTGGTAGGAGGGGCAGAGGCACCAGATGAGCTGATCCTACACCAACATGTGGCAGTTAAAAATTGGGAGGACTATGTCACTTGCAGAGGTCCTACCTGAGGAGCTGAGGATTCCAGCCCCACACCAGGCCTCCCAGTGTAATGTTCCAGTACCAGAAAGAGAAGTCACCATGAAGAGGGTTAGTAAGAAACTAGAAAAATTCCCTGGCAAGTGAAATGAGAAAACTGAGAAAAAAGGTTCAACAAATGGCCTGAATGACTGAGCAATTAATAACCAGATGATAAATCACAAGACTCTATCCTCCCTAATCAAATATACCTAAGAGGAGGTGGTTTAAATCACTTTAGTCAGGGAGATAGAAAACAAACAAATAAAAAAAAAACAATTAGAGCTAGACTAATTCAAGATAAAGGTGTGTTTCAGTGAAGGAACTCTGTGAGTACACAGCACAGTTAAAGAATTGTTGACCAACAGATAAAGAAGTACCAGGAAGATTGCTGCTGGACCTGCATTCTTACCCAATTAACATTTTTTCTAAAGCCTTTACCTACCCTTTCTTCTCCTTATGAAAATATCAGCTTGAGATGAAATGTTAAGGTGGTTTTTGAGGGTACCTATCCTGCCATCTTCTCAGATCACTGGCCATCTGAATAAAGTGCCCACAAAAATTTAATCCTAGTCTCTAGTTACTGGTTTTGGCAGTGACAGGTAGCAAAAATGCTGACTTTTCTGGTTTCACTTTCTTTGCATTACTGTCCCAAGCTTTAATAAACTTACTCTCATTGTAACAGAGTGGTCAGGCCAAATTGCTGGAGAAGGCAGGGGGTGGGGAGAAAACCCCAAGGTAGAATTGAAGATAGAAGTGGCTTGTCCTCCCTGTGAAGGGAGGGGCCACCAGAGAAGGGTGATTGCCTGAGGCAACCGAGCAGCTCATGACTCAGCAAGAGGGAGATTGTGCCTGGCATAGGTAGTTCGAGATTGCCTCCCCCAACTGGATTCTGGAGTGCATGGGATTCTGGGAGAGGATTTAAACAGAAGGCAGGCAGAAGCTCACTCTCTTGGTCTCTTGGCTTCTTAGCCAGTTGGTTTCTGGGTTTCTCAAGCTCTTGATCTGCTCTGCATGGGTGGGAGTGGCAGACACTGGGACCACTTGAGGCTTAAGCTTTGCACAATTAGAAGCTAGCTCCTGGAGGCAGGGTCCCATGCTGGAATATGTTCCTCATAGGGCTCTAGCCCTTGAGATGCTATGACCCAGTGCAACACAGTGCATGTGTCCTGAACTGCTTCCACTCTCCAACCTTGAGAGTAGTACATGGAGGCATGAGCTGGAAAGTACCTGATAGATGGAATTTCGCCTGCATGATCATCTGGAGTGATCTGGATGCACAACCCAGACCTTGAAAGAGAGAGAGAAAAAGAGAGAGGGAGAGAGAGTGAGCTGCTGAGAGGCGATGGTGACTCTGGCACCAGGGAGAGAGAGAGCCTGGAGCTGGAGAGATGAAGGCCCATTCAAGTAAAAACCTTTGTCTACAGATAGGCAATAATGTGGAACTTCTGGACATGGATTTGGACTTTAATCCCCCTGGGGGTGGTTGGTTTTCAGTGCTTTGTGGTTGGTTCAGTTGGCTCAGAGCAGGAATGTTCCCAACTCACTCAGATTGGAAACACTGTTAATAAAAACCTGTTTTCTTTTCCACAAATCTTTGTGTTATGTATATATGGTGACTTGTGGCTGGACCCCGTGCTGTCTGGTTATATCACTTACACCTGGACTCCTGTCTTGAAATTTTTCCTACATGTCTCAAGAACCTGGAGGTTGCTTAACATGGGTAAGGTTTCGGACCATCCTAGGGTAGAGCAAACCCCAGGTGAGGAAGTGGGAAGTAGTCCAGTGACACCCATAACATCTGGCAGTAAAAAAACAACAGGATTGTGGCTGAGGGAGACAGAGGCTTCTGAAGTCCCAGGTATCCCTCTTAAAGGGCCCTCACTCAGCCTTACTCTGACTCACTCACTCTGAGCTGTAAGCACTGGGGAAACAACACAAAAGGCACCAGGGACTTACTGGGAGGAACTGGATTGTCTGGTTTCAGGGTGAAGGCTGGAGGAGAGACCATTGCTTCTTTGCTGAACCTGTCCTCCACAGAGCTGGCAGGCAGATACCATATCGTAGTTCCCATCAACCTGGTTATCATTGTTTGCCCCACCTTGGTGATTTCCTGACATGCTGCCCCACCCAATTTGAGGGGTCACACAAGGCCTTTCTAGTGGCCTTTCCTATTAATGGTGGATGCCAGAATTATGGATGATAATTTCAGGAATCTAAAGGAAAAAACAATAAATTATGCATGGAGGCTTTTTAGTCCCCTTTTTGCTTATTGTCAGCACCTGCAAACAATTGATTGGAATCAGTGGGATACAGGCTGTCCATAAAATCAGAAGAAAGACCCATGTTTTATTAAAGGTAACATGAAGGCAGTGTTTTACCAAAGGTAGAGAATATCGAACACTCTGTTTCCACAGAGAAACTTTTGTAATCCCCCTACATAACCCAGTCTAACAAATCTGCCTGCATCATGACCTTTGTTTCATATTATTACCTACCTCTTTTTTTTCTCTATGGGAGAGCAAATAAATACATTTATGATGCACTTTCTCAATGTGTATATGGGGACTTGGGGTTGGGAATAGGGTTGGGAAAAGTGGTTTCTATTTGGTAGAGAAGATGTAAGACCCTTTTTCTGATTCGGTTTACTAGAGTATAACAAATTAATATATTATGTTTATTCTGGCATAGTCCCGATATTTACAGTATGTCAACTTGATACTGATTTGATATTTCCTATATTACCCTATTTAAATTCAAGTTCTGTAGAGAAGACTAAATCTTTTCTCAGCACATATTCCTTAAATTCATTTCTCAGAGACCAGAAGGGAAAACCTCTTGCATGCTCAAAAAAAGTTTGCATTATTATTCAGCCTTGCTGTTGTCCTTAAATTTACCTACAATGCTCCAATGAGAATTTTTATTATTCAAACTAATAAAAACATAACCTGGTGTAACTTTGAAATAGCACTGTTAGTACTGAATTTTTTTGTTTTTGTGGTTGTTGGGTCTCTTTGTTTTTTCCTTATTACTTTTTTATTCCTAGCTTCTACATAATGATTTTTTAAAAATTAGGTCACAAATTTTAGATATTCAGCCAGGTCGCTAAGTTACATGAAGATTCCTTTAAATATGTTTAGACTGCTCTTGCCTTTTATAATCAGGGATTAGCTGGCCTTTGTGTGTTTTTAATGAACTTATTTTCAAAATAATAGGCACAGAGAATAGAGAATTCCTGTTGACTTGTCTCTGTAACTTCATATAATGAAGTAACTTTTTAATCAAAATAAATAGAAAACACCAGTAAACTATAAGAAGAGAAATTTTAATATACATTAATATAATATATATATGTATGTGTATATATGAATATATATGTACATGATGTGTGTGTACAGCCTCAATAAACATCAGATAAACATATTAATAGACCATGAAGAGAAAATAAAACAAAAAGTTGTTCTTGGAAATAGCACAATATAGGGACCTTCCAGGATGCAGGTTATAGGGAAGTACCTAATGGATAATTATACCAAAAAGAATCCATGTGAGCTAGTCTCATTGCTGAAAGCCATGGTCTGGGACTGGGCTTGTCATTTAAGAAGCAAAAGTTGAATTATTGGTTTTATGAGGTTTCAGCTAAAATGACATCACATGTCTTGGCCTCAACTTAAAGAAGAAAGCTATATTAAAGCTGGCTTGTGCCCTGAAGGAAGTTTCTATATCTGACTAACCTTCAGCTTAACCTTCTGCTGGTTGTCAGGACACAGGGAACAGGAGAAAGATACCAGGACCCTACTGAGTGGGTTCATCTCACAAGAAATACTCATCACAAAGATGGGGCCAAAGAAAGTTGAACTGGCTGTAAGCTTACTCCCCAGGAAAAGTTAAGAAAAATTGATTTGCTGGAAACTTAGTTTTAAGTGGAAGAAAAAAAAGAGGAAAAAAATGCCTATAAATTTTTCACATGAGTTTATAACCACAAATAGTCCTCATTTGGATCTGTAGTCAAATTAATGCTGCCTGAGTAGCCCAAAATACCTTAGGTCAAATGATGAGTTTGAAGAAAATTCTTTTCTGTGGTATCTTCAAGTGTCTGGAATTTGCACATAAAATTTTTCTCTGGACCAATCTTCAATACAAGTTACAAAGAATTTCCACAAATAAACTCCCAAGGAATTTGAGCTCGGAGCCAAATTTGTAAATCACACAAGGAACTGACATGTCAATCAATAAATCCTAACAGGTAATAGGCAACTGCATCAGACATCAAATGCTACAAATATTGAGAAAACATATAAATTATATTATATTTTATATATATCCTAATCACATAGTAAGATGACAACATATAAGTAAAGGGCAATATGTTAATTAAAATAAGAACTTTAGAAAAAGTTTTAGAAAAAAGAACAAAGAGTCTAAAAAATAGATTGATATTCAGAATGTTTGGATGTATACAAGCAGAATACACGTAGCCAAAGAGAAATTCATAAACTAGATAGAAATTAAGAATTTATCTAGAACAAATACAAAGAGATGAAAATATGAAAAGTAATGAAAAGAAGCTAAATGCAATAAATGACAGGATGTTAAATTTTAATTTCACAATGAAGGAAAAAATATAGGGGGATGCAATGTATGAGGAAATACTGGCAAAGAATTTTCCATGAACAACTAACGATATTGAGTCTCTGATCCAAAAAGCCCAATAAATCTGAATCAGGCTAAAAATAACTCATTAAACATATTATAATAAAAATACATAATATAAAAGATGAAGAGAAGATCTTCAAAGGAACTAGCATAGAATATACAGATTATATACTTGTACAAATAAAAATTACATTGAAGGTTTTTTATCTCAAACAATGAATACTAATGAAAAATACCTATAACATGGTGAGGAAATAATTGCTTGTATATCATACATTTGTATACCAAACAAATGGGTGTGTTAAGAATGAAAGCGAATAATCTGTAACGTGGGTACTTTTAGTACTTGTGTATCACAAGTATCTAAACAAATGCTTTGTGATCAGACAGTGATGTCTTCACCATATGCGTCCTTTGGGATGTTCCAGCCAATCATGGCATACATTTCTGGTTGCTTCCCCAGTATCTCATCTTCTATATCAAGAATACCTAATTTTTGTCAGATTAGTAAGGTATACTATTTTTAAAATCTCTTATAAGTTTTCTTACAACTAGTGAAGTCCATGATCCACACCCTGGTCATTAATAAATAAGCAGATGTTACTTAATGGGCTCTGAGAAGACTCTTGAAAAGAGGGCCATTCTTACCTAGATTCTTCTCCACATGTTTTTTTTTTTGCTCCTTCCCCAACTTCTCACCTTGCAAGGAGGTGCAGTACCTAGTGTTAAAAGAGCCATCTTGTGACCATAAAGATGCAAAGCACAGGCTAAAGAATATCCTGCAGATAATTCACCAATAATTTTGGCCTGCCTAGTGGCTTCTTTGAGTTTTTATACAAGCCTTGGATTTGTTATTACCAGACTCCCTATTCCATAAAAGAATAAAACCAATTATTGTTTTAAGAAAAAGAATGAAAGTGAGTAAATAATTTCTGAGAAATAAAACATAATTTAGCACCAGTAAATCTTTATCAAAACAAATTTGAAAAGATATATTTTGGGGGTAAGAAAAGTAATCTCACAGTCCCAATGGATTCTCATTAACAAGTAATTCCTGCTATGACCCATGAAGACTGACTTTTGTGCTCAAATAAATTTAAAGAAAGCCAAACTCATTCAAGGTTTGCAATAAAAAGCAGCATATGAAAGGACCTGACAAATAATGGAAAAGAAACCTGTTAAAGTTAAATCAGCATTCTCCAAATATAACACCATAAAACATTTTTTTTAAATCAATGAGTCATTGTTACTATCTCAGAGAAAAGACATTTGGAAATGCAGAACTATGCTTTTAAAGCAATAGCTTAAGATATTTCTAAACAAGAAAACAAATGAACAAAGCACATAAGGAGAGATTGTCAGACATGGAAAGCATGCCCACACATACACACAGGACAGAGAAGTACTAGACAGCAAGCATCGTAGTGACAGATTCCACATCCTCATAAGTATAAATATTCAATAGGAATCAAATAAAATAATAAATCATGCTCCATATGATTATAAACAAATGTAAAAGACACTGAAAACTGAAGGAGATTAAAATGTTTACTACATGAATCTTCCTGACAATTCAGAATAAGAAAATAACCATAAAATTTACTAAAGGGGAAAAAATGTAGATTTAGACAGATTTGTATCTATTCAACCACTTTTCTACTTAGAAGTTAAAAAGTTAGAAAGTATTATATTAACTTGCTGTTTGTAGAATTTAATTAAGTAAAAACATTGAAATTCTCTTTAGAAGTCCAACAATTAATAACTATTTTCCACAACTAAAGAAATGATAGAAAATCTACCAGATAGAATTACTGCATTAGAAAGTCATATAAAAATTGTTCAGAAATACACAAATGTTCTGTATACAGTGGAAATGCAATATTTTTCAAATGGAAATTTAAATTATAAAGTTAAAAAATAGCAAAAAGTTTAGTGAAAAGTATAGTAAAATCTATCATCTCACATACCTTAGAACAGAAATAAATGTGTATAAATTTTCCATGGAGATATTTGGCATTATAAATCAAATGATTTATAATATATATTCAACTGACCTCAGAATTCCAAATTTATGAATTTATTAAGACATATTTACATATCTGAAGACAGTTTTATTCTCAATGATGTGTATTGCTCCCACCTTTTTTTTGTTGCAAGAGATGCAGTTTCAGGTACATAAAGGAATGTTTATAGTTATGTGTATATACACTGGTTAGTATAGATACGTATTCTAAGACCTAAAACTTCAAGTGCTACCTTGACACCTTGGAGTCCCATGGGGCTCTAAACAATTATGAGTTCCCCAGTTATAACCTCACCAGCCAGCTAGTTCCCTTGTTGGCCAGACCAAGAGCACCTCACCGGTTCCCCAATCTACCAGGTTTTATATTCTTGCCAGTCTGTGGAATTAAACCATTCCATCCTCCAGTAAAACCAGGGGACAACTTTGCCTTCTTGTTACTACAAAGCCTGCCTCCCACAGTCTCCGCTTGTTCATTCTGTTCTTAAGCGCAACCTCTGTGTGGTCTGCATGGTGTGTGCTGTCCTCCTCTCCAAACCTATATGTGTAATGAATAAAATACTGTCAATCTCTTTTGTCCCATGTTGGGTGTTGTGTAGCCAATATCTTATATTATTTATGGTGGAGAGCAGATCCCTTTCTTTCACTTGTGGGGTGAATAGGAGGCAATCAGAACACACACACGTTTTCTTACTTTAGTAACTGAGAAATCCTAGAAACAATGACACCTTGGTAGCAATGAGGAAATCAAGCACTCAGGTCTAGATTTCTAATACTATTCTCCAACAAAAGGAAGTGAGGTTCCTTGGAGAATTTGCTGATTCTAGGGCTGGGTCAGGAAGTATACAAGATGAACCTAGAACATCTTGTTGTGCCAGAAAGAAAAAAAAAAAGGGAGCGGTGGGTAAAAAACTCCACAATGGCAGGCTTTGTCAAAGGACACCAAATGTAAGAACACCCAATGGTCCAAGCAGAAACAATTTGAGCAAAAAAAATTAATGTAGTAGCATTGGATGTCAAAAAGCATAAAGTAAATATCTGTGAATAACAATATATATTATATTGAATGAATTAATTAATAATAAGTGAGTAAACAAATAAATAGGACAGAATAGACAAATCTTTCATTTCCCGTGCAAAGGAATTCCAAATAACTTAGGTCTATACTTAGTCTCAATTATGTGGGGCATTATCCCCCTTTAATTAGGCTGTGTATAGTAACTTCCTCTCAAATAATATATTACATAAAAGTGAAAAAGGAAATTTTACAGTGTAGAAACCTAGAAGGCAAGGTGACCAAGGTCAACATCGTCAGTGATATGCCACGTCTACAGGTATACTCCTGATGAGAATGACACTTTACTTCTGGGGTCTTCCAAAAATTCTGAAAATTCAAAACCTCAGTATAATCATGATAAAACCATAACTCATAACATAATTGAGGGACTTTCTACAAAATATTTGACCAGTGCACCTCAATCTGCCAAGTTCATCAAAAACAAGGGATGTCTGAGAAACCGTCACAGCCTAAAGAGCCCAAGGAGACATGATGACTACAGTGATATGGTATCCTGGGTGATATTCTGGAATAGAAAGACAATATCTGAAAAAAAACCTAAGTAAATTTAAATAAAATATGGACTTCAGTTAATAATGTATCAATATTGATTCATCAGTTGTGACAAACATACTCTTCTAAGCTATAATGTTAAAAATAGTGGAGACTAGGTATGGAAAGTCTCTGTACTACTTTGCAATTTTTCTGTACATCTAAAGCAGTTCTAAAAAATATTAGAGCATATAAAATATTGAATGAGATGTTAACCTTGTTAATAACGTTGCAATAATGTTAATTTCTTGGTTTTGATAGTGTACTGCTGCTATATAACTAGATGAGACTATATTCCTTTGGCAACTCTCTGAGTGTAATTATTTCAAAATTTTAAAAAGTTAAATATTCTTTCTCTAAGAATAGATGCACCTTCGTTTTTCTATAACACACCTTAACTGTTAGGATAAACCCTGTGAAATTGCCTATATTTGATTGTTATTAACCTACAGACCTGGCAATTTTACATTCATCATATAATGCTAGTATGAGTCCCTGTTTGAATAATGAAAAGAGTCTGACATAGGTAAATCTGGAGCCCTCCAACCATTGCTTATTATTGTAGGAGTTGACATACACTAAAGCATAGGGGAAGGAGGTTTTCTTTTGCTCACTTTCTTCCCAGGCTGGTCTCCCCAACAGCTATTTCTTTGGACAGATTTTGGGCTTGCAGTCAATCCACTTAGTACCTGACTGAGTCACCTTTGTTCTTGATTCAAAGGTCATTTGTTCTGGTTTTCTGCGCTAACTTCAACGTATTGCTCAAAGAACCCTATTTCACTCTTTGGCATGATGACTGTAGTGACTGCAGGAAAAATCTTGGGACCCTCTATACCCTTGGAGAACACAGAGAGAGTTCTACTTCCCCTGTACCAGAGTAGAGTATGAAACTTCAGTTTGTCTCAACCCTCTATTACTAGTGAAAAGATAAGATTATCTTTTGGGGTTTTGCCTCCTTCTACAACGTTTATAGGAAGTGGAGCATGACATCAATCTGAGATTTCTGGAGAAGTCCACAGTAGGGAGGGCATACAGTGTTTACCCCCAATTTTGTTTCTCCTTTATATTTCCTTCTCCTCACATCATTCTCAGGATTTTACCTGAGAACAGATGTAGGAATCCTACCTCTGATTCACCAGGTTTCCTTTTCATGTGTCCTTTTAGGGACTAAACTTTTGAAAATTGTAAAAAATCTTTTTATTTTTTTTGTAACAGTTTTATTTATTTACTTTTAAAGAGAAGGGAAGGGAGGGAGAAAAAGAAGGAGAAACATCAATGTGTGGTTGCCTCTCACACACCCCTCACTGGGGTCCCAGCCTGCATCCCAGGCATGAGCCGTGATGGGAATTGAACCAGTTACACTTAGCTTCACAGTCCAGCACTCAATCCACTGAGCCATGCCAGCCAGCACAGAAAAATCACAATCTTTTTATTTGCTAATGTTAATTCCACTCCCTAAACTCCCTAAACTCCCTAAATGACTACCTCTTGATTTATTTGCCGGAATGCAGTTGGATGGGTGCCAGAAGCATAGATTAACTACATATAACAGCAAACCCCATTATTCAATAGTTCAAAAATAGATTCTGCTATATTTGTTCCTCTGGTAAATATTCATATGGCAACAACAAAAATTTGCTCCTCCCCCATATCTCTATTTTCTCCTCAGGCTCTTGTGCTTTAAGCATGCAGTTCCATTTCTACCTGTTCTCTCAGGACTCAGTAAGTTTATTTTCATCAGAAAATGCTAAAAACTGCATTTACCTTTTCTTCCTAAAATCTGACACTTTCCCTTGGTGGGCAGGGTAGCATGGGGACATAAATAAATATTTCAAAAGCATTGTTCTTTGGAAGTATTCTTAGCAAAGGAGAAAAAGCCCTTCTTTCTGTCTCTGTAACATTAAAACAATAGCAAGTGAGTTTTAGTCTCTGTCCTCTGTTTCCTGGCCTTGATAAATTACTTTTATTGAAGATCCAGTAAAAATAGAATATTGATTTAGGCCATAAAGAAGATGCTTCCAAGGCTTTCAAACCCATAAATTTCATCACATTTATCAGTCTGAATGTTTCATAAATTTTATCTAAAATTGACTAGAGACATTAATATTTCAGCTAAACCATTTGTTCAAAACACTAAATACATTACTATTTTGTCTTCTAAATTTACTACTTTTATCAACATATTTCAATATTTTAAAATCCGTTGGTTAAATTTCCAAAGCTTTGCTGTAAAATTAAGTATATAATGAGGATAAAATCACCATACCTTAATTTTTAATGAGAAAATGTGACACTCAGGACAAAATATTGAAAAGTCTCATCTGCGTATGATGCTTATTAGATCACAGTGCTTTTGCTAGTCGTAGCATCATCCTACTGGTGCAATTAACCAAGTGTCACTGCTGGTCTCTTTGTCATATTTTTCTCAAGCACTTCTTTGTTGGCTTAACTTTATGGTCTAGGGGAGCAATTTTCAAACTTTTTCATCTCATTGAACATAGAAACTATTAAAATTCTGTGGCACACCAAAAAATATACTTTTTGCCAATCTGACAAAAATAGGTATAATTTTGATTCATTCACACCAGACAACTATTGTTGTGTTGGCTGTTATTGTTTTAATTGAAAATTTAAGGAAAAAGAGGTCTGTGTCCTTGACTAAATAAACAGGTATTGTGTGTTTTAAAAATGTTTGCAGCATACTGGTTGAAAATTGCTGGTCTATTAGTTGCTTCAAGCTGGGCTCAGAATAAAGATACTCTCCTAGTTCTTGTGTGTTCAAATGAATATATAGCCTTTATATTTATTTGAAAGAGTTTGGTTGTTTGTGGGAGTTCGACCCCCTTGGTATGTGTACCTGTGACACAAAGAGCAGGGTTGTGAACGGGGAACTTGGCACGAACGCGGCCATTGAAGGGGAACCAGTGTTCCCTTCCTCTTGGTTGTCCTGGTAAACATTATCTGACAGTTCTCTCACACCTCTCCTCCCTACCCCCAGCACAGATGCAATTGTTAGCAATTCTATGCACCCTTAGTAACCAGTCTCGATAAAAACCCTGGAAACCTGGGAATGGGAGTGTCCTCCTTGGAGGGGGCTCTCTCCCTCTCTCTCCAGGCTTTCAGGGCTGCAAAGTCTCCCGTGTGTTTCACTCTCTGCGGGACGCCGCAGGATAGGAAATGGACAGTTGTTTACAAAACACTTTGGTCAACTTAATTCTCACAAGGATGTTGAAGATGTCCCACCACTATCTCTTAGCATTTGATGAAAACAAAACAAAACAAAACAAAACTTTGAGGTCAGCATAATCTTTTCTTCTAGCTGCCCAAATTATTATTATTTATTTCTTTAAGTCCGTATATTAGAATATTTCAAGAATAGATTGTTCTGAATCAGTTTGCCTAGCACTGATGGTGAGCACTTTATGTTTATAGATCTAAGCCTTCTTTTAATACATTGTTAAATATTGGTCTCTTCTATTACTTTGCTTTTTCCCTTGGGAAAGAAGATTCTCCTTTGTGCTGGTTCTCCTCTACCTGTCCTCTTTATTTATCATTAGTACCCTCATACTTTCCAACAATCTTTCATATTTTGTATGTATTTTTGGTATAATTTTGCATGTATTTTTTCATTTCTATCCCATATGTTTCATGATATATTTTCTAGAATGTGTATTTTCCCTCATATTTCTTGTGATTTTCCCCCCTCATTTCTTAGATGGTATTATTTCTACTCCTTTCTAAGTTTTGCTAGTCCACGTTGCATCTCTAGGGCTTCTACCATCTCTTCCCCGGGATCTTGTTTTTTCAACTTTTCTACTTAAAGGCAGTCATGTCACAAAATTTTTGTATATTCTTGGTGATATTATTTGTATAGAATTCCGTCTTCTCAATGGCATAATTTTCTAATGAAAAACCTACTGCTTTTAACCTTTTAAAAAAGATTTTATTTTATTTTTAGACAGAAGGGAAGGGAGGGAGAAAGAGAGGGAGAGAAACATCAATGTGTGGTTGCCTCTCACACCCCCTCCCCCTGGGGACCTGGCCCACAACCCAGGCACGTGCCTTGACTGGAGAATCAAACCAGTGACTCTTTTGTTTGCAGGCTGACACTCAATCCACTGAACTATACCAGCCAGGGCTGTTTTTAACCTTTTAAAAAATTCCTCATTTTTGATATATTGTTTGCATTGATGCTGTGCCAATTTCTATTTTATCACAGATCATGGAAGGACTTGAATTTCCTGGATCTCCCATTTATTTAAATGGTGGTGGTGGAGAAAGGAAACATAATGGCCATATGAATCTTCCAGAAGAGCTGATGTTTATACTTAAGCACTAAGGACTCTTTCATTTTTCCTCTCTGCTTTCTTCTATCAAAAGAGGTAGCCATATAATTACCACAGTCCTCATACCAATGTTGGGCAACGGAAGTGCCCTTGCATCCCACCACTGCAGCAGTATGTAAATGCACGTGCTTAGAGCTACCTTCACTTTGATCCTCTCACCACACTCTATTTCTGTCCTTCCATATTCCCCCAAAGTTTCTTCCAACCTAGTTACTTTTGGCAGGCCCCATGTTTATTTGGAAATCTGTAGATTCTCTCTCTCAGGTTCACTAAAAATGCTATTTTCAGGGTTTCCGTTTACTTTTTGCTTTTGGACTGTGGATGAAAAGAGGTTTCTATGGAAAATAACCTCACAGGGTGATCTGATCATAAATTTGTAACTGGGCAGGTCATGGTGCGTAGTCATGCTCCAGGCCTATAACTTCTTTAGTAAAAGTCTTATATTTGCATTAAGCAAGCCCTGCCCATTGTTTCTGTGCACCTAAGTTAACACACCTTTGAAATGCCTCTTCTCAGATCCCTTCTTCTAAAAGATGACAACCCTCAAGAGAGTTAATCTTATTAACTTTTTTGTAATCTGTTGCCTACCTTGCTTTCTCTAATCTTCATGTAATCTGCCTTATGTTCTCTCCTCAATTCTGAATGCATAAAAGAAGCTGCAAATTGTCATTCTCAGAAGCATTTATCTCAGTCTGTTGAGATCTTGCTTCCAGGAAAATCCTGTTTGGTATAAATACATTTTGTAAAAATTCTCTATAAGTTTGGATGTTCTTACTCAACAGGGTGATTTCTAGGCAGAGAATGAGAAATGCTGAATCACCCAGTATGTTCCTACCCAAAGTCCCAATAGCACCACTTTTAAATGGGGAATTTGGATACAGAAAAAAGATGTATATGTATAAAATATGTATATATATATATATAATATGTATATTTGTGTATATACATGTATATAGATACACATATATAAAATGCATGCAAGATTTCTAGTCTTTAAAACTCATGTAGAGAAATATGTTGAAATAAGGAAATTTAAAAAATATTTTAGAAAAAAACTGGTTTCTGAATCTTTTCTATATACAACTAATTATGCAAATGTATAGAAAATTTTTGAGAGTTATTCATTGATGGTAACAATGATCTAAAGGGTTGCTTCATTTTTTCTTCTATTTCTGAATCACATACTTTGCAACAATAAAATGTATGACTTTGTTTGAAAAAAACATTACTTATGACAGCAACTTTATATCTAGACTAGTTTTGTATATTTTCTTAAAGCTTTATTTTCTAACTTAATTTTCTTTTCTTTTTTTAATTTAAGAAAGCTATTTGTCACTCTAAATTCAGGTAAGATTTTATTTCATATTCTCATTTTGGTAGTTTTCATGCTTTAATTCTTAAATTTAACTCTGTGAATACTGTTAATAATTAAATACCCCAGCATCACTTATTAGATTATCTTTCTTTTGCCCACTCAATTGAAATTCCACTTTATACATATTAACAGTGATCCTCAAATTTCATTTTGGTCCAACGTCAACTGTTGTGCCATCAGGAATGCTGTCGCACTATGGCCTGCTGTATGCATAAGGCAGCTGCTGTGTGTGCAGTCACTGCAAGGGGTACTTACTGTGACTTCATTGCTTTCCTCCCATGGTGAGTGGCATATAATAGTTGAGAATCTGTAGATCTGGTTTTTATATATTTTGTTTTGTTTTTGTTTTTTTAATTATGACCCTATCTATTAAATCAAATGTGCTTACCATATTTGGTAATTATTATAATTTAATCATATGTTTTATATCTAAAAGAGTGAGACATCCCCTTTATATTTCAAAAATTTATTTGGTGAATTTATTTTTCAAGGTTAAATTTATAATTATTTGGATATTATTTTTATGTTTGAGAAGTACCTTTATTAATTTATTTATTAATTTGACTTGTATTATGTTATATATATATATATGAGGTCTGCCTGGAAGAAGTCCAGCTCTTGTTAGTATAATGAGAACGGTTTGCACAACATCAAAATAACCTGGCAGCCAAGGAGAGTGGACTGGACTGCACATGTCTGAACAATGATGACTTCACTGTACTAGTCAGTGGGACTGGTCGATGCTGTTGAGTGAGCATGTGTACTGTGTGGTCATCCCATTCAAAATGAATGAGTGAGTAGAGCAATGAATCTGCATCAGATTTTGTGTTAACTTGAATATTCCTCCACAGAAACTATTCAGCTGATTCAGAAGGCTGGAGCTAAGGGCAACTAGTGATTGGCAGCTTTATCACAACAATGTGCCCACTCATGCATCACATCTCGTGCAGAGTTTTCTGACGAAACATCAAATCACCCAGGTGATTCAGCCTCTCTATAGCCCAGATTTGGCACCCTGAAACTTCTGGCTTTTTTCAAAAATAATAACCCTTTGAAAGGCAAGGGATTTGAGACCATCAGTGAGATGTAGGAAAATATGACAGGGCAGCTGATGGTGATTCCAACAAAGGATTCTGCAGAGTGTTTTGAACAGCAGAACAGACACTGGGAGAACTGTGTGTGGTCCCAAGGTGTCTACTCAGAAGGGGACTTCAGAGGCATCATTGTCCTATGTACAATGTTTCCAGTGTCTTGTATCTTCAATAAATGTCTATTTTTCATATTACATGGCTCAATGCTTTCTATACCAGGAACTCCCAGTCTCCTTAAACAAGGACCTAAACCTCACCACTTCTACACCATTGCCTTTGCCAGAAGGAAATACGTGGGGCAGAGTGACTCCAGACAACTTGTTGGCCTGTGTCCTGCAATTACACTGCTCTGGCTGCCCCACAAATACACGTTAGAAATAAATGTTTATCTTCTTATGTTACTGAGATTTCATAGTTGTTTGTTAAACAGGAAAAGCTAAGACAATGTAACTTATGTAATGAGTAATTCTTCTAAGGAACTTGCTCACGGAATCTAGTTGAAGTCCTCCAATTCTCTTCTTAAACAACAAGGTATAGGTGAGCACCAAATGTGAATCTGCATTAACCTGATGAATACCACTCACCCCACTCTGGTTACTACCTAAGACTTTGCCCCAGCCAACTAGTGTGCCACCGGCACCTGTTTTAGCCAGCAAGAGAGAACTGGTCTCAGGATACCCCGGTACCTTTTGTTGAGCAGATCCAGGCCCGATACTGGTGGCAGCCAGCCTCTCATAACATTACGGTCTCTCCCATGTATCTCCCTACCCAGTACAGGAAGCTACCAACAGCAAATCACACTGTAGCTCCTACCATGTAAAGTCTAAAAACCAATACAAAAGATCACTAAAGTCAAGAGGTCCTTCCTTGAAAAGACAAACAAGGCTGCTAAACAGAAAACAAGTTTTGATGAGGGTGTAAATAAAAGAAAAACCTCAGGAACTGTTACTGGGAATTGGAGTAGCCAATAAGGAAAACTGTATGGATAGTCCTTAAAAAATTAAAAACAGAACTGCCTATGACTCAGCAATTGTACTTCTGTGTTTATCTGAAGAAATCTAAAACACTAATTCAAAAAGATATATGCATCCCTATGTTCATTGCATCATTATTTACAATAGCCAAGATATGGAAGTAACTTAAATTTCCATCAGTAGAAGACTGATTTCACTCATATGTGGAATCTAATGAACAAACTGAACTAACACACAAAACAGAGACAGACTCATAGAGAGCAGGCTGACTGCTCTGGGTGGTGGGGATTGTGGGGAGAGGTTGATTAAAAAAAAAGAAAGAACTCATGGACACAGACAACAGTTTGGTGATTGTGGGAGTAGTGGGTGAAGGTGGAAGAGGGTATAAGGGGGATAAATGGTAATGAAAAAATATAATAAAAATAAACTATTAAAATAAATAACTGAATAAAGAAGTGGTACATATATACAATGGATAATTACTTGACCATAAAAAAGAATGAAATTTTACCATTTGTGACCACATGGATGGTCTAGAGAGAATTATGCTAACTGAATAAGTCAGACAAAGACAATACCATATAATTTCACTTATATGTGGAATCTAAAGGACACAATAAATGAACAAACAAAACAGAAAAAGACTCAGAGAACAAACTGATGGTTGCCAAATGTAAGGGAGACTGGAAGACTGGGTGAAAATGGTGAAGGGACTGAATGTACAAATTGGCAGCTATAAAATAGTCATGGGGATGTCAAGTGAATCACAGGAAATAGTGTCAATAATATTGTAATAACTATGTATTGTACCAAGTGGGTACTAGATGTCATAAGGTATACAAATATCTAGCCACTATAGCTGTACACCTAATATTACATGTCATCTGTAATTTAAAAAAAATAAAAAATTAAAAACATTAAAAAATAAATTACCTTTGAGCAATATATATAGAAGATAAAATTGAAATAAACAAATGAAATGCAAAAAAAATGACATATTTCTCTCACCAACAAGTTAGCACAATTTTGATACCCCTGATCATTTTGTGTGCCCTCAAATATTTATTTCAGACATGGAACATGCTCATTTAACCTGAATCCTAGAATGTCCTAAGATGTCCTTTGTCCAAAATAATGAACAATATTTTAACCAATATAGAAAATTTTTGGACTCCATATTTTTTCTCTCTGTAAGTTTAAATGAACATATGTGTATGTTACATCAACATACATGTAGAAAGAATGAAGAAAATTATAGCATTGTGTAAGTGGTGACTCTAAGCTTTCATGTGAGGAATTCATCCTGTAGAAACAGTTTTCTTTGTAATAATAAACTTGGTTAATATTATATTGGAGCAGGTCCTAGTTTGGGGGCAGCCTATGATTCCAGTATTCTATCCAGTTACTTACCACTTTTACATTTAAAACAGTCTGACTTGGACCACAAAGTAGATGGTTACCTTATTTACATCTTCATTTCGGGACTTTCTCTTATACGACTTCTTTAAATAGTACATCTATGCAAAAAATCCTACCGCTCACTTCTTAAATTGTCTACATATGACCTACAAATCACTAATGTTTTTATTTGCTTTCATGATATTCATCGTTTGTGTTCTTTTGTTCTTTGCTTTCCTACCACTGGTACATCAAGTTTCAATAATAACTATACTACTTTTTAAATATTCTATGGAACAAATATTTTAACTTGTAATACATTTTTCCCAATCTTTCTTTTGTGCTGTAGCTATATTTTCCTTAGAGTTCTAATTAATTTTTAAATAAAATTTTACCATAAAAATACCTTTGAATAAAAAAAAAAAACTTCTGATGTCTGGTTCCACATGTAAGGAGCTTGAAAGTTTTACACTCTAACCTAATAAGAAATAAAAAACTGAAAAACCTGAAAAATTAAACTCTTCTTAGGTTCATAAGAGGAACGGACACAGGGCAAAATACTGCCTCTAGGACTAAAGAGTCAGATAGGCAAATGCAGGCAGTCAAGCTTGCCAGGGTAGAGACATAAGTGAAAACTTCTGCAGAACAAGTGTGGGATAGGAAAACCTGAACTGTAATTGATACATTTGTAGAGGCTCACAAGCCTGAGATTTAAACTCCAGGGGAAAACAGACATAGACCATTTCTCACAGTATTGTGAGAACTATGTCAAGGAGCTACGTCAAGGAGTTCAGCCAGGTTTTCAGCATGAATATTGGAGAAAATTCCCTCTTGCTTCCTGCAGGAAGAGGTGAAAAGGAACCATTTTGAAATATTCCAGAGCCTTCTGTTTTTTTTTTTTTAATCCTCACCCAAGGATATGTTTATTGATTTTAAAAAGCAAGACAGAGAGGTAGAGAGAGGTAGCGGGGGTGGGGAGAGATATGTGAGAGAGAAACATCAATCAGTTGCCTTTTGTACACGCTCCAGCTGGGGATCAAACCCACAGTTTAGGTACATGCCCTAACCGGGGATCAAACCTGCAATGTTTTGGTGCATGGGAGAGTGCTCCCATCAACTGAGCCTCCTAGCCAGGGCCTGATTTTTTTTTTTTTTTGAATTCTTTTCTTTAAACCCCATTTTTATTGTTGACACTATTACAGATGTCCCCATTTTCCCTGTTCTTAACGAGATGTGCTCTCAGGGGAAACTAGTTATCAACAGCCTAACCTGTTGGGGTATCATCAGGGCCTAACTTACCTGAGGAGGGAAGGGAAGTAGCCAACTGCAGTCCACTCCGGCTGCTCTAGCCATTCTGTACTGCTTAAGGGGGGAGGTAAAAACAACTGAGAAACACTTGTAAAATTTACAGTTGAGCCATAGACTCACTAAAAGACTAAGACATAATCATACATGGGTCTATAAAATGCTTTTCCTGTACCTATACAATACCATCACATTATTAAAGGTCTATTTCTAGCAGTTTCTTTTACCTAGTACCCCCTATTTGGCTATCAAGAAAAAATTACAGAGCAGACCAAAAGTCAAAAAAACACAATTTGAAGAGATAAAGCAAACATCAGAACCACACCTGGAAGATGTGTTGGAATTATCACGCCAGGAATTTAAAATGACTATTATTAATGTGTTAATGGTGCTAATGGATAAGATAGATTGCATTCAAGAATACATGGGTATATTATTCTACAAAACCAAAAAGCAAAGAGAACAAAGACTTGAAGAAAATAGAGCAGAATATCTAAGAACTGTGAAAAAAAACTATAAAATGTGTAAAATATATGAAATAGAAATAGCAGAAGGAGAAAAAAGACAGGAACTGAAGAAATATTTTTTTTAAAAATGATTGATAATTTCTCCAATTTACTGTCAAACACCTCACCACAGGTCCTGGAAGCTCAAAGAACACCAAAAATGATAAGTGCCAGTAAAATTACAGCTAGGCATAGTCTTTTTAAACTAAAGAAAGTTCAAGATGAGGAAAAAGAAATCCTGAAGAAGCTAGAAGAATATAACACCTTGCAAAGATAATTGCATCCAACTTCTCATTAGAAATCATGAAAGCAGGAAAAGAGTGGAAAAAATATTTAAAGTGTTGAGAGAATCCCTACACCCTTGAATTCTGCCCCCTATGAAATGAACCTTCAGCTGTGATGGAGGAAAAAAGAATTTCTCAGACAAATAAAAACTGAGGTCATTTGCTGTCAGTAGAATTGCCTTGCAAAAAATGATAATAGAAGTTCCTTTTTGAAAAGCATTTAAACTTTTTTATTTTTTAATTAATACCCAATATTATATTAGTTTCAGGTTTACACCCCAGTGATTAGACATTGTATAACTTACTAAGTGAGTAAATCTCTCATCCAGGTAAATCTTATACCCACCTGACACCATACATGGTTATTAGAATATTATTGACTGTATTCCTTATGCTATACTTTACATCCCTATGACTGTTCCGCAACTACCAATTTCTACTTAACCTCTTCATCTCTATCACCTACCCCCCCATCTGGTAACCATGAAAATGTTTTCTGTATCTGTGAGTCTGTTTCTGTTCTGCTTGCCAGTTTATTTTATTTTTAGATTCAATTATTGATAGATATGTATTTAATATTTTATTGTTCATACTTTCAATCTTTGTTTTCCTCCTTCTTCTTAAAGAAGGCCCTTTAACATTTCATGTAATACTGGTTTGATAGTGATGAACTCCTTTAGCGTTTTCTTGTCTGGGAACCTCTTTATATGTTCTTCAATTCTAAATGATAGCTTTGCTGGGTACAGTAACCTTGGTTGTAGGTCTTTGCTTTTCATCACTTTGAATATTTCTTGCCACTCCCTTCCGACCTGCAAAGTTTCTGTTGAAAAATCAGCTGACAGTCTTATGAGAGCTCCCTTGTTGGTAACTAACTGCTTTTCTCTTGCTGCCTTAAGATTATCTGTTTGTCTTTAATTTTTTGCATTTCAATTATGAAGTGTCTTCGTGTGGGCTCCTTTGGGTTCATCTTGTTTGGATCTCTTTGTGCCTCCTGGACTTGTATGTGTGTTTCCTTCCTAGGTTAGGGAAGTTTTTTGTCACTATTTTTTTCAAATAGGTTTTCAGATCTAGCTCTCTCTTTTCTCTTTCTAGCACCCCCATGATGTGAATGTTGGTATGCTTTTGAAGTTGTCCCAGAGGCTCCTTATGCTATCTTCATTTACTTTGATTCTTTTTCTTTTTTCTGTTCTGATAGGTATTTTTGCTTCCTTATATTTCAAACTACTGATTTTATTCTTGGCTTCATCTACTCTACTGTTGATTACCTGTAAATTGTTCTTCATTTCAGTTAGTGCATCCTTCATTTATGATTGATTTTTTAATGGTTTTATATCCTTTTTCATGCTGTTGAAGTTCTCACTAAGTTTCTTGAAGTTCTCACTAAGTTCCTTGCACATCCTTATAACTATTATTTTGAACTCTGTATCTGGTACTTTGCTTGCCTTCATTTCATTTAGTTATTTTTCTGAAATTTTTCCTGTTCTTTCTTTGGGAACTTTTTCTTTGTATCTACATTTTTATTGCTTTCCTATGTTTGTTCCTATATATTAGGCTATAACTGCTACATCTTTTGGACTTGGTAGAGTAGCCTTGTGTAATAGGCGTTCTGTAGCACAGGCTCTCCAGTCATCTGATCTGGGAGCTCCAGATATAACTCTTTGCAAACTGTGTGCTCTGTTCAGTTGTAGTTGAGCCTTGATTGCTGCTAGCATCACTGAAAGGGAATGACCACCAAGCTGATCAGCCATGAGGACCAGCCTTGACTACACTGAAGGAGTTACTGTGCAGGAGTCGAACTTTCAGAGTAGGACTTGCTTCAGTGAGGCTTTGGTGCTCTCCAAGTTCACCCCTTGAGTGTGTCCCGCCTGGGGTGGTGGGGTTGTAGTCCAGCCTGTTCTGAATCTGTCCACCAAATGCACTGGCTCTTGGCTCCCCCAGGAAGTGCAAGGTCAGCCACTGACTGTTTCCTGCCTGCAGCCACACAGCATGAGCTTCAGAGTGATCTTCAGATGGCTGCTACTTGTGCTGGGCTTGGAGGTGCCCAGGAGAAGCCAAGCTGTGAACCAAGGCTGGCTTCTGCTAGTGCTGGACCCAGGGCTACTTAGCAAGAGTTATGGCGCTGACTGAGGCTAGATGCTATTTGTTTGCAATTGGTGAAAATTTGAGAGATTTTTGGAAGGTTTTCATCATGAGCCAACACAGGCAGTTTGTATGCAAAAACCAGGAGTTCTTTATAAAGAAGAAAAATGATGTTTTAAAAACTTAGATCAATATAAAGGAAGAACAATTAGGAGGGAATAAGTGAAGGTAAAAATAAAACTTTTTATTTTTCTTATTCTTAATTAATTGAACAGATAACTTTTTTTTTCAAAAATAATACCAACAAAGTATTTGACTATGTATGCTTATATATATATTTAATGTATATATGCACTTTTGCCTGGTTATATATAATTGAAAAAATGACAGCAATGGCACAAGGATTGGATGGAGAATCTAGGCATATTTTATTGTTATAAGATATTCACACTACCTGTGAAGTGGCATGGTGTTATTTGACTTGGATTAGCTGTAAATGTGTGTTGCAAACTCTAGGGCAATGAATAACACAGTGAAAAAGAGAATTATAATGGATATCGTAAAAAAGAGAGGAAATGGAATTATATAAAATGTTCAAATAAAAAACTCCTGGTACTAATAAATCATAACAACATTGCAGGATAGAAAGTTGGTGCATAAAAGTCAATTAATTTCCTATATTCCAGAAATGGCAAGTGGAATTTGAAATTAAAAACACAATATTATTTACATTAGCATCCCCCAAAATGAAATACTTATATGTAAATCTAGAAAAACATACAAAATCTCCATGATGAAACTATAGTACTCTGATGAATAAAATCAAAGAAGAACTAAATAAATGTAAAATATTCCATGTTTATGGATAGGACAATTCAATACTATCAAGCTGTCAGTTCTTCCCAACTTGATCTATAGATTCAATGAAATCTTAATCAAAATCTCAACAAGTTATCTTTGGATATCAATAAACTGATTCTAAATTTTATATGGAAAGGTAAAAATCCCAGAATGGCCAATCCAATATTAAATATGAAGAACAAAGCTGGAGAACTAACATTAGCCAATTTCAAAACTTACTCTAAAACTACAGTAATCAAGACCAGTGGCATTAGCTAAAGAACAAATAGATCTATAGAATGAAATAGAGAGCCCATAAAGAGACCTTTGTAAGTATAGTCAATTAATCTTTGACAAAGGAGCAAATGTAATAAATGAAACAAAGATAGTCTTTTCAACAAGTGATGTTGAAATAACTGGACATCCAAATGTAAAAAAAAAAATAAGCCCATAAATAAATAAACAGTCTTTATGCCCTTCACAAAAATTAACTGAAAATGGATCATTGACCTAAATAAAAAAAAAAAAAACAAGCCCACAATTCTATAAAATTCCTAGGAGATAACACAGAAGAAAACCTAGATGACCTTGGGTAGACTAATGACTTTTTAGATATCACACCAAAACATTATTAATGAAGAAATAATAAATATGTTGGACTTCATTAAATGAAAAGCTTCTTTTCTGTAAAAGACAAAGTCAAAGGAATGAGAAGACAAGCCAGAGCCTGGGAAAAACTATTTGTAAAATACATGTCTTCTAATACACTATTGTCCAAAATATACAAAGAAGTTGCAATACTCAATAATAAGAAAATAATCAATTAAAAATAGGACAAAGACGTAAAAGATTCCTCACCTAAAAATGTAGATAAGTAAGCATATAAAAAGCTGCTCCATATTATATTTCATCAGACAAATGGAAATTAAAACAAAAATGAAATATCACTGTGCAACTATTAAAAAGGCCAAAATACAGAATGTAGATAATATAAAATGGTGATAAAGATATGAAGTAACAGGAACTCTCATTCATTATGGGTATGCTAAATGGTACAGCCTCTTTGGAAGACAATTTTGTAGTTTCTTACAAAACTGAAACATACCCTTACTACACAATCCAGCAATCATTCTCTTTGATATTCATCCAAATGAACTGAAAATATGTTAATACAATAACTTGTACACAGATGTTAATAGCAGTTTATGGCCATAACTTTGAGGCAACGAAGATATCTTTCAGTAGGTGAATGAATAAGTAAATTGTGGTACATATGGAAATGGAAAATCATTCAGCATGAATGTGTTACCAAACTGTGAAAAACATAGTGGTAACTTAAATGCATATTACTGAAAAAAGCCAATCTCTATGATTCCAAATGTATGACATTCTGGAAAAAGCACAACTATGGAGACAGTAAAGATATTTCTGTTCAGAGTTGTGTGGGAAGGGAAGGATATGTAGGTGGTACATGGTGGATTTCTATGGCAGTGAAACTATTCTGTATGATACAATGGTGGGTACCTGTCACTATACACTTGTCAAAACCCATAGAATCTACAGTGCTAGCAGTGAACCATAACATAAATTATGGGTTTTTGGGTATAATTATACGTCAATGTAGGCTCATCAAAAGTGCCATGATATTGAAGGATTTGGATGATGGGGAGGCTATGCATGTGTAGAGGCAGGACTGCATGAGAAGTCTCATTTTATAGAGAAAGAACTAAAGCACAGATGTTTTTTAATTGTCTCAATGATGTACAGATAAGAAAATAGAATATTTAGTATCATTACATTAAACTTAAGATAAGTAAGGCTCAGGGAAGTTTTATGACTTGTCCAATACCTTATAACTAGTAGGATATCCCCTCAGCTTGTTGTTCTGTTATAAATAAATGGCCTGGTTCAGAAATAAACACTGATAGGTGGGTATTAAACAAATCTTTGTTTTCCTCTTAGTTCTAATACTTCATAACTATATGAATGTTGTCAAATAATTAAGCTTTCTATGCCCTTATAGCTATTTCTGGTGAAGGCAACAATGCTTATGTTACAGACATTATGAAGACTAAATGAATTGTTATCTTTAAAACACTTATTATGGCACCTAGCATAAGATGTTTTTAATAAATCCTACCTCCCTCATCCCTTTCTTTCCCTATGACTTTGCCATGACACCCAAGAAAACAGGAAATAAAGAGATGTCATTGTCCAAAATGGAGCCAGTTTTGCAACAAAGACCTGTTTGGAAAAAATTATAAACATGAATAAAATGCTTTTCCTTGAGGTAGATAGTCTCATGTTTGTTATTTTTTAACTTGTTGGTAAAAAAAGTACCTTAATTTAAATGCAAACTGTGGATTATAACCTTTAGATGATGTTATTTACACAAATAATACAATGCCTGCTAGAAGAACAAATAACACAACACTGATATGCATGATTACCATTAACCTTAATCAGACATGGCAAGCTCAGAATTCTGCATCTTTGGAAAACTGTTTTCTGATTAGCTGTACTTAGCAGTAGGGCTCTCCTAGGCTGCACATTAATTGTCACAACCCTCACTGAAGGTAAAAGGAAAGTTGGGAAATTTTGTGTGTGTGTGGAAAATAGATGATGATGGATGAACTAGCCACAGCATCTTAACAAATACGGCACATCGATTGCATGGTTGTCAAGTAGTTTTGATAGATTATTTTTTTCTTATTTTTGTTTGAGAAAGATGTATTAGTTCAGCTCACTGCAAAACATTCAGCCATGTAGATCACTCCTCCCTAATTCACACTGCCTCCTATACTGATCCATAGATCAACAACCATAGATTTTCTCAATAATTTATCCCAGAATAGTCTATGGTTGGCTGGTCCCTTTGTGAAAAAGATATAAGCTCATCTAAAGAGACATACATTTAAAGATTGATTTCAACCCTTGAAAACTTGTCTGAATAATGTGTCTACACTTCGTGACTAGAAGTACTGTATAATAAAAAATAGTGACAAAAGAAATTTCCAAAATACTTAGTTACTTCTTTACCTCAGTAGGAAAATGCAAGCTATAAAATACAAGCAAACTGACTCGACATTAATAGATTTGGGCTCTAATTCAGGTTTTGTAAATAATCCACAAAGGCACGACAAACATCCTTTCCTGGAGTACTCTAACATTATTTATAAAAATCATATGGTTAAATTAGATTATTTTCACTTCTAAGTTGTCTTTTTATACATGGGCTACTATAAATCTCATATTTAAAATATTTGATTCTCCAGGAAATGTATGCTTATTAAGTAATAATTAAATCAGTTCTTAATTAGGTTTTACCAAGTTCTCTGATATAATGAAAATTTTACCTTGATCTTAATTTTTCCTATAAGAGCCTCATCTTTTGACCCCTTCTAACTGGATGATGATTTTTATAAGAACAGGGTTCACTGAAACCAAAAAAATAGAGTATATTTTGGGGAAGAGGGATGTGAGGAAGAAAACAAAACAAATAAGAAAATATAAAGATAAGGACATTAATTTCCTCAAAATATCTTCTAAATACCTTTTGGCATCTGTTAAATTTATTTATTTCTTTAATTTTTAAAGCAGCATGGATTCACCTTAGGGTTTGTTGTTGTTGTTCTCGTCAACCATTTTATTGAGGTATGATTGGCTTGTTAAAGGCAGTGTTTATATATTTAATGTATACAACTCAATTAATTTGGGGATAAGTATACACTCATGAAACCATCTCCACCATCATCTTCCAAAGTTTTCTGCCACCCCCTTATTATTATTATTGTTATTTTTGAGTGTGTGTTAAGAACATTTAACATAAGATCTCTCCACTTAGCATTTTTATTTTTTTATTTCTTTTTCAAAACTCCAACATATATGTTATATGCAATTCTTTACATCTTGCTTCTCTCAATTCATAGAAGATGATAAAAATTTCTTCAAGTGAATCAATATGGATGTGGTAATTTTAGAACAATTTGAACACAGAATTAGTACTCAGGTAATAGGAAGTTACCATATATCTGAGTACTTTTATGTTTACTCTTATAATTCTCTAACAATTACTTTATTTTGAACAAAGTACTAGTTGGGAAAAATAAAATTTAAATAGAACTTAAATTACTAAATTCAGAAAAATTGTTGATTTTAATTGCTGAGAGAATCAAAGACATACTTTTTGAAAAATTTAACCTAAAAGTCAATACAGTAGTTATTTATGTTGTAGAGATTGTGCCTTGAGAAACAAAGTATAGTTAAAAAACTGTTATTGAGTTATAATTGACAAACATTATATTAGTTTCAGGCAGTCAATACAAAGATTTAATATTTGCACATATTGTGAAACAACCATCGTAATAAGTCTAGTTAATATCCACCACCATAATAATTAGAAAATTTTCTTTTTCATGTAATGATAACTTTTAAGATTCAACTTAGCTGCATTTAAATATGCAATACAGTATAGTGCCATGGTATATATCAAATCTTCATGACTTGTTTATTTTATAATCAGAAATTTGAACCATTTGACTCCATTTACCCATTGCATTTGCCCTCCCCCAACTCTCCACCTCTTGCAACTGTCAGTCCTTTCTCTATATCTATGAACTTATTTTTTAAAAGTATAATTAAAAAAGAATACCATCTCACAAGCAATATGAACAAAATTAAAAAACATAGGCTCTGCTTCTAGGTATATATCCAAAAGAATTGAAAGCAAGAACTTCAAGAGATATTTACACACCTGTGTATGTAGCAGAATTATAGCCAGTAGTCAGAATGTGGAAACAACCCTGGTGTTTGAATAAATAAATAGGTAAAATGTGTTATATACATACAATGGAAAGTTATTCATCCTTTAAAAGGAAGGGAATTTTGACACATTATAACATAGATGAACTTAGAGGACATGATGCTAAGTAAAATAAGTCAGTCATAAAAAGATAAATGGTACATGATTTCACTTAGATGACATAATTAAAGTAACCAAACTCTTAAAAAAAAATAGAATTGTGGCTGCCAGGGACTGGGTCTGGGGGGAAATAAGGAGTTTTTTAATGGTGCAGGAATCTCTTGCTTTCTGAAAGTTTGCATTGGACCACCTCATTTTTATAAAAGATCTAATGTACATTAGTACCTGTTTTCAGCCTTTATTTATTTATTTTTGTATATTTTTTGATTATGCTATTATAGTTGTCCCATTTTCTTCTCCCTTTTATCCACTCTGTCCTATACCCCATCCCATCATCCACACACCTCTCAGTTCATGTTTATGGGTTGTACAAATCAGTTCTTTGGCTTCTAAATTTCCTATACTATTCTTAGCCTCTGCCTGTCTATTTTTTTATAGTCGACATTTTCCCATTACCACTTTAGTCCCATCCATCCCCATCTCCCACCCTCAATCCTTTGCCCATTTTGGCTGTTTTCTGTGTACTTTTCAGGCTCTGGTGCTGTAGTCTGGGGATCACCGCTTATGGTTTTGACTGTGCTCTTCTCAGGGGGCTCAGCTGGCTGCTTAAATACTCCTCTGGTGCTGCCACCTGAGGATGCCCAGCCAGCCTGCTCACATCTTCACTATACTCCTTACCAGTCAAGTTGTGCTGAACTGATTCTTCTGTCTGTCCAAGCTTGTAAGGCTTCTCTTGCTATTCTTCAGTTCTTTGTCCTGGGTGATTTTTCCACAATTTAGTTGTAATTCCAGATTGGTCCTAGGACAAGGTCAGTGTGACTTCCATTCACTCCTCTGCCATCTTGATTGTATCCTTTATTTGTTTAAATAACCTATCTGCCCCATTTTCTTCCTCTTCTTCTCCTGGGACTCCCATATTGTATCTATTGCTTCCCATGTTGACATATGGGAAAAATTAAGATTGTCAAAATGTCTGTACTACCTAAAATGATATACACATTTAATGTAGTCTCTATGAAAATCCCAATAGCATTTTTTACTTACATAAAAATACAATCTTTAAATTCATTTGGACCTACAAAAATACCAAATAGCCAACGCAGTTTTGATCAGGAAGAAGAGAATGAAAGAAACTATACTTTCTGATTTCAAAATGTATTATAAAGTTACAGTAGTCAAAAGAATATGGTACTAATATAAAAACAGATATATAAACCAAGAAAAGGGAATAGAGAGCCTTGAAAAAAACCTAGGTATATGCAGTCAATGGGTTTTTGATAAGGTAGCCCAGGCTATGCAATATAGGGTAGTTTTCTTTTTTAGAAATACTGTTGGGAAAACTGGACATCCATATGCAAAAGTAGTGAGGAATCTGTACCCTTATCTTACAACATATACAAAAATGAATTTAAAATGCATTACAGATTTAAATATAAAACCTCAAGCTATAAAACACCTATTAATAAAACATAGCAAAAAAAAGCATCTTTACACTGATCTTAGCAATAATTTCTTGGATATGGCATCAAAAGTACAGGAAACAAAAGCAAAAATACACAAATGGGGTTACTTTAAACTAAAAAGCTTCCACATAGAAAAGGAAATGACAGAATGAAAAGGCAATCTATAGGGAAGAAAATATTTGCTAACCAGTATATTTTGATAAGGAGATATTATCTAAGATATACAAGGAACTCTTACAACTCAATAGCAGGCCCTCCCCCAAAAAAACTAATTAAAAATGGGCAAAGAATCTGAGTAGGTATTTCTCCAAAGAAAACATAGACATTCCTAACGGCATATGAAAAGTTGCTCAGCATCATTAACAGTCACAGAAATGCAAAACAAAAACACAATGAGATATTACTTCGCACTTATTAGAATTAGTTATTAAAAAATATAGTAAGAATACAGAAGACAGAGAACCCTTGTACACTATTACTGGGAATGCAAACTGCTGCAGTCACTATGGAAAACAACATGATGGTTCCTTAAAAAATTAAAATAGAACTACCATATGATCCAGCAATCCAATTTCTGAGTATATACTGAAAGGAATGAAAAAAGAGTCTTGAAGAGATAGCTGCATTCACATGTTCATTGCAGCATTATTCACAGTAGCCAAGACATGGAAACCTACATTTACATCAACGGATAAAAGATAAAGAAGAAAAAATATATATAATATACGTATCCCTTTTAATTGTTATATTATTCAGACTTAAAAAAGAAGAAAATCTTGTCATTTTGCAACAACATGGATAAACCTGAAGGATATACTAAAGTGAAAAAGCCAGACACAGAAGAACAAATACTACATGATCCTTTAAAATAGTAAAACATATAATCACAGTGTGGTGATTACCAGGGACTGGTGTCAGGGAATAATGGTGCGGTGTTCATCAAAGGGCACAGAGTTTTATTTGTATAAGATAAATAATCACTACAGATCTGTTGCCCAGCATAGTGCCTATTATTCACAATACTTCACTGTGTTCTTAGAAATTAGCTGAGAAGTTAGATCTTATGTTAAGTGTCCTTATCAAAGACACATACATGCACACACATGCAAAACCCAACTAGGGCAAAAAAATTGGTGTTATGTATATGTTCATGGCATTGATTGTGGTAATGATTTCATGAGTGCACACAGCCACCCCTAAACTCATCAAGTTATATATAATGAATATGTACAACTTTTTGCATGTACATCATACATCAATAAAGTAATTTTTAAAAGAATTATCAAGATTTACCTATGCTATATACCTTATTTCCTATATCTATCAATTTAAATATAAAACTTCTATTTTTTATGATATTGTAGTCCAGTTTCTCTGCACTGTGTATAATCACATTAAAGACTTTGTTTTCTTATTTTATCAATACTTTATTGTATGCAGTTTGTATGTCTTTTAAACTTATTGCTCTGTGTTTCTTTACCTTCACATCTTTTCATATCTTAATAAATACTGAATTCTTACAGACTTTCTTTATCTTTCTAGTTGATAGAAGATCAGGAACCATGAGCCAAGGGACAGGGTATTATTTTTTCATGATCCCTTTTATGAGGCTTATCTCATGACATGCCTTTTTAGGAGCTTTTACTCAGTCTAGTTAATTCAGCTGGAAGTTCAAGGTGTAGCCTTCTAGTCCCTCATACTAGATTTTCTCTTAGTTTCAATGTTGTTAATTTTCTTTTTCATTTTTTTCTTCTTTCTCGTACTCTACATTTATTTTATTGCAATATTTGGATTTGATGAATGGTGAACATCAAGTCAGATACTTTTAGAATTATAATTGCAAAATTATTCTGTAGAATATTAATTACTTCCTCACGATATTTTTATCTTTCTAAAATTAGGTGATATGATTAAAATACCTATCATAGTACCTAGCAGATGACATAATATATAATTGATGCATGTATAATTCACATATATTATTTTCTTTTTATTAGGTTTCTTCAGATGTATTGTGTCTCAATTTTGCTATAAGAAGCTTGTATAGACTTATATACTTTCCTTTGCATAATAGTTTTTTTTTAAATCTTAGGGTTTCTTACAGGAAAATTTTAGCAATCACTGTTTTTAGAGAATGTCCCAAATATGACTTTAATCTGTTTTTCCTTTTAGTTTTCTCTTATTTTTTTCTACATTCTCACCCCAACACACTTAGAGCTTTTGTCTTTTCCTTATTAATGAACTCTCACAACATTATTGCCCCATTAACTATAATAATAGCTACTGTAATTTTAAACAATCATGCATTTATATTTTAATTAGTACTAACTTCATAGTATCCTCACAGCAAAGAAATAAATTCCCCTGTTTGTTCTTTCATTCAAAAGGAATGTCACCTGCTAATGAAATAACGCTACATTGGGTAATGTTGAGATACCTAGTTAGAAATTTGCTTTTAGTTAAGATTGGGCAACCAGAGTTGCAGCATTACTTTGCTTATACTTGAATATTTTTCACAGATGTTGACTGGTCTATGGCCCTTGAATAAATAGGTATGCATTTCTTTAAAATGAGTGCATTACTTTTAGCTGGTCCAATGCGTGGTTCATTTTAGAGTATTCTTTATTCGTTTTAGAAATACTTCTCTGTGACTGCAGAATGGTCTCCTTCCATTTAAAGGTGTTTAATGCCATTCCACCCATTTAGCAAGCAAAGCACTTCTTTGCTAAGGCTGAAGGTTTTTAAACATGATCTCATTTAGCTTCTATGCATAAAATTGAATTCTGTCCTATAATTAACACATCAAATCAGCACGTTGGTAAGAGAAAGAACATTATTTTAGTGACTTCAAATAGCTTGTGCAATTGAAAATACTTTGGCTTACTTTATCCACTTTATCTTCCACCTTTTTTTTTCCTACCACTGGATTCCTGCTTAAAGTGTTGCTTCCATATACTTTACTCCATGGAAAAAAATGCTTCACATCTTTGCTGTCTCTCTAGAGAAGAAATCGACAATAAGCTACTGATTTTGTTCCTATTGTTCTGCTACTGGGAATATAGCCTAACAATCCTGAGACACCAATTCAAAAGAATTTATGCACCCCTATGTTCATAGCAGCACTATTTACAATAGCCAAGAAATGGAAACAGCCTTAGAGCTCATTAGTGAATGAGTGGATCAAACAACTGTGGTACATTTACAAATGGACTACTATGCAGCAGAAAAAGTGGAACTCCTATCTTTTGTGACAGCATGGATGGAACTGGAGAATAGTATGTTAAGTGATATAAGTCAGTCAGTGAAAGACAAAACCATATGATCTCACATATAAGTGGAATTTAATCAACAAAATGAACTAACAAACAAAGTAGAACCATGGGCATAGAACATGGAGCAGGCTAAAAGTGACTGAAGCGGAGGAGGGAAGGGTCGATGGTGGAAAGAAGGGGAAGGGACTACAAAAAGAACATGTATGAATGACCCATGGGCATGGACAACAATATGTTAATTGACTGTGGGTATAGGGGATGGGATGGGTAGAGGAGGGCAAAGGGAAAAATTGAAACAACGGTAATAGATTAACAATAAAAATGATTAAAAATAAAAAAAGTAAAAACAAAGAGAGTAAAACTGATTTAAATTGTATTATATCCAAACACCTTAAAATAAAATGCAGCTTAACAACAGAGTTCTTAATATAAATACCTAATTGTTAAATATATCATGAGAAAGAAAAAAGGTGTGGTACATTTCCCACAGTTATTTTGTGCTTGATTCCAGGGCCTACCTCAAGGAACAAAAAAATTCTCAAATAAAAAATCTAAGATTACAACTACAGAAACTAAAATAAGAAAACAAACAATGCCTAGAGTTGGTAGAAGTGAAGAAATAATAAAGATCAGAGCAGAATTAGATAAAATAGAGAATAACAATACAATAGAAAAGATAAAAACAACAGAACTGTTTCTTCAAAACAATAAAATTGACAAGCTTTTAACTAGACTACCCCCTCCCCCTAAAAAATAGAGGGGACTCAAATAAATAAATCAGAAATAGAAAAGGAAAAATAAAAAATGAAATTACAGAAACACAAAGGATGATATGAGACTACTATGAGTAATTATATTCTAATAAACTGGGCAAAATAAAAAGAAATAAGTAAATTCCTAGAAACATACAATCTTTCAAGACTGAATCATGAAGATATAGAAAATCTGGTGGAATTCTGGTCAAGATGGCAACATAGGTAAATACACCTCGCCTCCTTGCACAACCACATCAAAATTACAACTAAAATATAGAACAACCATCACTTAGGAGCATCAGAAATCCAGCTGAATGGAAGTCTGAAAATAATAGAATTAAAGACTGTATCCATGCAGACTGGTAGGAGTGGTGGATATGTGGAAAGGGCTGCTTCCACATCCATGTATGGTGGGTGAAAATTCAGGAGGGATATCTTGGGAGTGAGGAGTCCCAACCCCACACAAAGCCACTCAGCCCAGGGTTCCAGAGGCAGGAATATAAGTCCCAATAACTTCTGACTGCAAAAACCAGCGAGGGTTGAATTTGTGGAAGAAACTCCTGAAGTCCCAAACTTGAAAGGCAGCTTGAAAGGCACTAGTGGCATACAGGAGAAACTGACATGTCTGGCATCAAGGGGGAGTGGGCTGGGGGACAGCTTTCTCCCAGACAGAAAGGAGAACAAAGGCTAATGTCCCTTTTTTGAGCCCTCCCCACACAGAGCTACAGAGCCTGCAGATGGGTGCCATATCGGAGACTCCATCAATCTGGATAATACTGCTTACCCCACCCTGGAGATCCCCCCAACTTATGGGCCCACTCAAGCTATTAACTGTAACTTTTCCATATGAATCAGCTGGTCTTGGCTCAAGCTTCAACAAATTCTTAAATCCTCTCAAACAAGCAAAAGCAAGGCAAAAATAAGCCCTCAGCCTCCATATGTCTTACTTAGTGGCCCCAGACATGCCACTAGCAATAGTCAGCCTACATTCACAGCTTGGTTCACCTGGGAATCTCCAAGCCCAGCACAAGTAGCAGCCATCTCAGGTAGCTTTATAGCCCATGCAGGGTAGTCCCTGACAGAACACAGGTGGGGGCTGACCTTGGCCACCCAGGAAAATGCAGAGCCTGAGCACCCAGTGGACAGCTACAGACCATGTCAGAGTACCACCACTCTGTTTGTGCACAGCTGATCCTCTGTGGATGATGGAGGTTGGTGGTCACTGGTGTTACTCAGTCCTTGCAGTTTACCGACCTGGGTAAATCCCTCCCATTGATCTTCCTATAGCAATCAAGCCTCAACTACAAGAGGAGGGTATGCTCAGCCCTCATGAAAGGCATATCTTGAGTACCCAGCTACTATATTATGCCATGCTACCAAGACAGGGAGTCATAGCATCTCTACCTAATACATAGAAACAAGCACAGGGAGGCTGTGAAAATGAGGAGATAAAGAAACATGGTCCAAATGAAAGAACAGATCAAAACTCCAGAAATAGAACTAAATAAAATGGAGATAAGCAGTCTATTAAATGCAGTGTTCAAAACACTCTTTATAAGGATGCTCAAGGAACTTAGTGAAGACCTCAACAACATTAAAATGATCCAGTCAGAAACAAAGGATACACTAATTGAAATAAAGAACAATTAACAGGGAAATAGCAGTAGAGTGGGTGAAGCCAAGAATCAAGTCAATGATTTGGGACAATAAGAAGCAAAAACAACCCATAAGAGCAACAGCAAGAAAAAAGAATTAAAAAAAATTAGGACAGTGTAAGCAGCCTCTGGAACAACTTCAAGTGTTCCAACATTTGCATCATAGGAATGTGAAAAGGAGAAGAGTAAGAGCAAGAAATTGGAAATATATTTGAAAGAATAATGAAAGAAAACTTCCCTCATTTGGTGAAGGAAATAGACATGCAAGTTCAGGAAGCACAGAGAATCCCAAACAAGATGAATGTGAAGAGATCCAGTGTAAGACATATCATAATTACAATGCCAAAGATTAAACATAAAGAGAGAATCTTAAAAGCAGCAAGAAAAAAGCAGTTAGTTGCCTACAGGGAAGTTTCCATAAGACTGTCAGCTGATTTCTCAAAAGAAACTTTGCAAGCCAGAAGGGATTGACATATTCAAAGTCATGAAGAGCAGGGTCCTATAGACAAGATTGCTGTACCCAGCAGAGATATTTAGAATCAAAGGTCAGATAAAGAACTTCCCAGACAATAAAAAACTAAAGGAGTTCATCATCACCAAACCATTATTATATAAAATGTTAGAGGGACTTATTAAAGAAAAAGAAGATCAAAACTATGAACAATAAAATGGTAATAAATACACATCTATCAACAATTGAATCTAAAATACAAAATGAGCAAACAAGAACAGAGACAGAATCATGGATATCATAGCATTTGAGGGAGTGTAGAGATGCAAAAGGGGGAAAATTGGGACAACTGTAATTGGATAATCAATAAAATATTATTAAAAAGAAAAAGAAAAAAAGGAATATCTAAATGGTGAGATTCTTAGTAAGGAGAATGACTCAATAATCAAAAATTTCCAAACAAAAGTCCAAGATCAGATAGCATTATTGGTGAATTCTATCAAACATTCCAAAAAAATGTTAATACCTATCATTCTCAAACTCCTTCAAATAATTGAAGAAGAGGACAGCATTACCCTGGTTCTAAGACCGGACACAGATACCACAAAAAAGAAAAGAAAATTACTGACAAATATCTTTCATGAAAATAGATACAAAAACCCTCAACTAAATATTAGCAAACTGAAATCAACAATATGTTGAAAAGGTCATACACTCTAATCAAGTGGGATTTATTCCAGGCATGCAAGGATGGTTTAACACACAAAAATTAATTAATGTAATGTACTACATTAGCAAATTTCAGCCTTTTTAATCTCATGGCACATATAAATTAATCACTAAAACACTACAGCACACCAAAAAATATATATTTTTTTCTGATCTGACAAAAAATAGATACATTTTTAATTCATTTACACTGGACAGAAATTGTGTTGGCTGTTGTAATTTTTAAAAAAAATAATCTAGGAGAAAAGAAGCCAGTGCCCTCATTTAATGGTCAGGTTTGCATGTTTTAAAAATTCTTATGGTGCACCAGTTGAAAAATCTTGTACTACATAAACAAAATGAAGGGTAAAAATCATATGATCATCTCAAAAGATGCAGAAAAAGCATTTGATAAAATTTAACATCTGTTTGTGATAGAAACTTTCAACACAACAGACATAGAGGGAATGTACCACAGCATAATAAAGGCATGTATGGCAAACCCAGAGTTAACATTTTACTCAACAGTGAAATGCTGAAGGACAATGATGCTCACTCTCACCATTATTACTTCATGTACTATTAGAAAACCCAGCCCCAGCAATTAGGCAAAAGAAATATAAAGCATCCAATTAAGAAATGAAGAAGTAACTTTCA
This sequence comes from Mormoops blainvillei, assembly GCA_004026545.1. Lineage (NCBI taxonomy): Eukaryota > Metazoa > Chordata > Mammalia > Chiroptera > Mormoopidae > Mormoops > Mormoops blainvillei. Next base: position 157,175 of record PVJD01003078.1, read on the forward strand.
CTATTTGAAGATAACATGGTACTATATCTATAAAACCATAAAGACTCTACCTGCCAAATATAATAAATGAATTCAATAAAGTTGCAAGATTCATGAACTATACACATTTATATGCTTATATATAAAGAAGGTCACTTCATAATTTTTAAATGTAAATTCACAAGGAAGATAAACTACTACTAAAATTTTATCCACTGATAACACTTCAGAAAGTAACACATCCAAAATTGATGCAAAAAAGTAGAATATCAGAGTAGTTATTTACAATGAATAAAATTATAACTGTTACTATAAAACAACTTTCAGGTGCCACTATAGGCATAAAATTAATCTGGAAGATGTTGTTACCTGAGAAAGTAAGACAGCCTATGAGACAGAAAGAGAGGAAGAGGGAGGGGGAATGAGAGGTGAAGGGTAAGGCAGGCAGTGGGAGGGAAGACATAAAGTGTGACACAAGAACATAGGGACTTTCGTTAGACATAGTATGGAAGAGATTTAGAGCCAAAATAATTAAGAAAAGTGATTTATTATAGACCCCTTTGTAGGAAGAAAAATAAAAATACATAAGAGGTGAGAGAACATTATAATTAATAAATATGTAAATAAGTCATTCAGACAGTAAGCAAGTAATAAGCAAATAAATAAGAGATAAGTGAGGACCCTTGCTTACAAAATACCTACTACAGCTAGTAAATTTGGAGAAAATTAAGGAGTTGGAAACCATCATTTTGCAAGTATTATAGCATAACAAAGTTTAAGAAATAATCATCAGCAGGTGTTATATATAGGAATAAATTTAAATGACTATGAGGTATTTCATGCCCTTAAAGTATCTACCCACAGATTGCTTACAAGTTCCAAACACAGGAAGCAGGTAAGCCCTTAATAAAACCAGTGAGGAGCAGATGGACATTGACTCCCTATATCTGTAATGTCCGAAAAGTAAACAATATCATTGTTTACTTTTGGTGCTCTGAGCTCGGATATATTATATATTACCTGAATATAACCAAAAGAAAACAGTTGAAAATCAAAAATGAGAAAGATTTTATTAAAAGAAGGGAAGAAAAGAATTGTTTTCTTTAAAATATCAATATCAGAAAAGTCAAAGTCAGACTGTGAAAATATTTCAAATTAAAGGAGACTAAAGCATTATGATCAATAAATACCTTTGCTGGTTACAGGTATAACTCTGTATTAAAGTAAAAACAAATTATATATAGTTATATATAATATAGTACAATATGTATTAATATGATATAAATATATAATACAATATACTAAAAACATATAATGCATATTGTCTTTTATATATAATATACTAAATATTTATCTTGCATAAAAAATATAATATAATACAATAGGTGGTCACAGGCCGAATCCTGTATTGAAGTAAAATCAAGTTATATTTACATTATATATAAAACATAATATAACAAATTGTATATATACACACATATATGTATATACTTGATGGAGATCAAAAGAACTTTCAGCATATTCAGAATAAGGATAACTCTACCATATTCTGATAAAGTGTATCTTTAAAAAAAACTAGAAAATTCTAGAGCAAATATTTTATATAGTGGTTACATATTGAAATTATGTATTTACCTTAGGTATTTAATCTATTTACATTTAAAGTTATTATTGATAGGCACTTATTTTTTCCCTTTGTACTTACATTCCTCTCTCTCTCTCACTCTTTTTCTTCATCTTCTTAAAGCAGTCCCTATAGCATATCTTGCAATGCTGGTTTGGTAGAGGTGAATTCTTTCGGCCTTCTTTTGTCTAGGAAACTCCTTATTTCACCTTCTATTTTAATTGAGAGCCTTGCAGGGTAGAGAAGTCTTGGTTGCAGGTCTTTGCTTTTCATTACTCAGAATATTCCTTGCCATTTCCTTCTGACTTGTAGTCTTTCTGTGAAGAAGTCAGCTGTTGGCCTTTTCTGGGCTCCCTTGTATTTTACTTCCTATTTCTCCCTTGCTGCCTTTAAGATTCTCTCTTCGTCTTTGATACCTGGAATTTTAATTATGATGTGTCTTGGAGTGGGCCTCTTTAGGTTCCTCTTGATTGGGACCCTCTGTGCTCCCTGGGCTTGTGTGACTTTTTCTCTCCTGAAATAAGGGACATTTTCCATCATTACTTTTTCCAACAGGTTTTCTATCCATTGCTCCTCTTCTTCCCCTTCTGGTATTCCTATTATATGGATATTATTATGTTTCATGTTGTCCTGCATTTCCCTTAACCCCTCTTCATTCTTTTTGAGCCCTATTTCATTTTCTTGCTCTTTCTAGGAGTTTTTTCTACCATGTCTTCCAGCTCACTGATTCAATCCTCTGCTTCACCTGGTCTGCTTTTGATTTCTTCTACTGTGTTCTTCAATTCAGAAATTGTATGCTTCATTCCTCTTGGTTCTTGTTGATGGTTTCTATGTCCTTTTTCATGCTGATATAGTTTGCAGTAAGTTCCTCACAGTTTCCCTGCAGTTTTTTGTAATTCTTGCTGAGCTCATTGAGCTCATTGAGCTTCCTTATAACCATTGCTTTGAACTCAATGTCTAATAGTTTACTTGCCTCTATTTCATTTAGTAGTCTTTCCAGTCTTTCTGAAGATTCCTCCTTTCCTTTCAACTGGGATTTTTTTTCCTTTGTCTCCCCATTATTTGGCTGCCAGAGCAAAACCACAAAGCCCAGGAAACAAACCCATGGACACAAAAATAACTCCCCCCTGCAACCCCACTATCAACAGCAAATGAACCAGTATTAATAAGGCTCTAAAGACATTAAGGCTATTTTAAGAAAGGAGAGGAATAAACTATAGTATAAAATCTAGTGACTTAATATGCACCAACTTGGTGGACAAGAAATGAATGTTAAAAAGCTATATAGTAAAGAAAATATCGCAAATCATGGAGAAGACCACAGTAGATTTTGTCTTGGTAGCCTCTAGTATTTACTGCTGTTTTTTCTTTCTGGATCCGCCTCTGGTGATGTCAGATCTTGACCCCATCTGACCTTAGGCAGCCTGTTTGAGACCTCCTGGGATCTACTTACTGTTTGTGGCTATCTCCTTCAGTTGTTAATCTAGTCACAGTGTGTTCAGCAGTCAGGCTTAGGCACCATATGGGTGGGCAGAATCCCCACTGGGGTCAAGGCTAATGTTTCCCCTTAGGCTGCTGCTTCTCGGAGGGGAATGGTTTGTGTGACTTGGATGACTGCTGCCTTATGGGTCATGATTCAACAACAGAATCCTGGAAGCGACACTCTTCAGTTATCTCCCTAAAGTCTCCATCCACAGTCTCTCCTCAAGCCTCTCTAGTCCACTGTGCCTCCCCTTTGCAGCGATCTACTATCTGTGGCTGCCACTTTGCACTCAGCAGCCTGGATTAAGCACCACAGGGCCTGAAATGAGTTCCACCTCAGGGTGGAGCTATTGGCTCCTCTCAGGCTGCCACCACTCAGAGGAGTGTTCTGCCTGAGCAAGATGGCTGCTGCCGTGTGAGGGATGACTCAGCACTGGGATCCCAGCAGCTATTTTCTCAGTTATCTCCCAAAAATCTCTGTCCCCAGTCTCTCCTAAGGTGTCTCTAGCCTACTCTACCCCTGCCTTTGCTGGAGCCCAGGGTAAACGGTTGCAAGTGAAAATTTATGTGTTGGACCTTTAAAGAGCTCTTTCAGTCTCCAGCTACCTGTCTCTGGCAGAGAACAACCCTATCACTTTTCAAAGATGGCTGGTGCTGTAGTCTGGGGATCACCGCTTATGGTTTTGACCCTGCTCTTCTCAGGGGGGCCACCTGGCTGCTTAAATATCCTTCTGGCGCTACCACCTGAGGATGCCCAGCCAACCTGCTCACATCTTCACCACACTCCTTACCAGTCAAGTTGTGCTGAACTGATTCTTCTGTCTGTCCAAGCTTGTAAGGCTTCTCTTGCTATTCTTCAGTTCTTTGTCCTGGGTGATTTCTCCACAATTTAGTTGTAATTCCAGATTGGTCCTAGGACAAGGTCAATGTGACTTCCAGTCACTCCACCATCTTGCTCTCTTGTAGAATATATATATACACACACCCACACACAAACACACACAGCCTTTCATCCCATAGAAGCAAACCATACATTCTTTTCAAATGCACGTGGAACATTTTTAAAGATAGACCACATGATAGGACACAAAACAAACCTCAAAGAATTCAAGAAAATTGAAATAATTTCAAGCATTTTCTCAAACCACAATGGCTTGAAACTAGAAACCAACTTCAAGGAAAAAACTAAAAAATAATCAAATCCATAGACACTGAATAGCATGCTATTAAACAATGAATAGGTCAATAATGAGATCAAAGAAGAAATCAAAAAGTTTCTGGAAACAAACAAAAATGAACATACAACCATCCAAAACCTATGGGACATAGCAAAGGCAGTCCTGAGAGGAAAGTGCCTAGCAATACAGGCCTACCTAAAAATAAAGAAACATTTCAAACAAATGACATAACCCTACATCTACAGGAACTGGAGAAACAACAACAATCAAAGCCCAGAGTCAGCAAAAGGAAGGAAATAATCAAGATCAGGGCAAAATGGAATGACACAGAGACTAAAAGAACAATTCAAAGGATCAATAAATCCAGGAGCTGGTTCTTTGAAAAGATAAACAAAATCAATAAGCCTTTAAGGAGACTCATCAAGAAAAAAAGGGAGAGGACCCAAATAAATAAAATCAGAAATGAAAGAGGAGAAATTACAACTGATACCACAGAAATACAAAGGATTGTAAGAGACTACTATGAACAACTATATGCCAAGAAGTTTGAAAACCTGAGTGAACTAGATAAATTTCTAGAAACATGTAATCTTCCAAAATTGCATGAAGAAGAAGTAGAAAGCCTGAAAAGAGTGATAAAGCTGGGGAAATTGAAGAAGTAATCAAAAATCTCCCAGCACACAAAAGCCATGGAGCACACAGTTTTACAGGACAATTTTACAAAACATTTAAGGAAGAGCTAACCCCTGTCCTTCTCACACTTCTCCAAAAATTCCAAGAAGAGGGAAGACTCCCAAATTCTTTTCATGAGGCCAACATCCTAATCCCCAAACCAGATAAAGACAGAACAAAGAAGGAAATCAACAGGCCAATATCACTGATGAACATAGATGCTAAAATCCTCAACAAAATATAGGCAAACTAGATCCCTCAGAACATTAAAAAGATATACACCATGATCAAGTGGGATTCATCCCAGTGTTGCAAGGATTGTGTAATATTCACAAGCCAATACATCACATAAACAAAAGGAAAGACAAGAATCACATGATCACATCAACAGATGCACAAAAAGCACTTGATAAGGTATGGCACCCACTTAGGATAAAAACACCCAGCAAAGTGGGAGTAGAGGGGGCATATGTCAACATAATAAAGATCATATATGAAAAACCTACAGCTGATATGATATTCAATGGGCAAATCTAAAAGCTTTCCCACTAAGATTGGGAACAAGACAAGGATGTTCCCTTTTACCACTTCTATTCAACATAGTATTGGAAGTCTTAGCCATAGCCACCAGACAAGGAAAAGAAATAAATGGCATCCAAACTGGAAAGGAGGAAGTAAAACTGTCATTGTTGCAGATGACATAATAGTATACATAGAAAACCCTATAGATTCCACCAAAAAGGTACTCAGCATAATAAGTGGATTTGGCAAAACAGTGGGATACAAAGTCAATATTCAGAAATCAAAGGCATTTTTGTATACCACCAATGAAACCTCAGAATCAGAAATTGGGGAAAAAATCCCACTTGCTATAGCAACAAGAAAAACAAAGTACCAAGGAATAAACTTAACCAAGGAGATAAAAGACCTGAACTCAGGAAACTACACAACCCTGAAGAAAGAAATTAAGGAAGACCCAAATAAATGGAAGCATATACCATGTTCATGGATTGGAAGAATTAACATCATCAAAATGTCCATACTACCCAGAGCGATTTATAAATTCAATTCAATCCTGATTAAAATACCAATGACATATTTCACAGATAGAGAACAAACATTTCAAAAATCTATATGGAACCACAATGACCCCACATAACCTTACCAATTTTGAGAAAGAAGAACAAAATGAAAGGGTCACGATACCTGACATCAAACTATACTATAAGGCCACTGTAATCAAAACAGTCTGGCACTGGCATAAGAACAGACTCATAGATCAATGGGAGAGAATAGAGAGCCCAGAAATACACCTAGGTCTCTATGGTCAATTAATATTTGACAAAGGGGGCAGGAGCATAAAATGGAATAAAAATTGCCTCTTCAACAAATGGTGCTGGGAGATGTGAACAGCTGTAGATGAAAAAATGAAACTTGACCACCAACTTACACCATACATGAAAATAAACTCAAGGTGCAAAACAGACTGAAATATTAGTTGTGACACCGTAAAAGTCCAGAAGAGAACATTGGTAGGAATATTTCAGATATACCACGCAGCAATATTCTCACCAATATGTCCTCTAAATCAAGTGACATAAAGGAAATAATAAACAAATAGGGCTTCATTAAAATAAGAAGCTTCTGCATGGCTGAAGAAAACATCAACAAAATGAAAAGGGAACCAACCATGTGGGAAAATATATTTGCCAATGATACCTCAATCAAGGGTTTGATCTCCAAAGTATATAAAGAACTTACATGACTCCACTCTAGAAAGACAAACAAATCCAATTAAAAATGGGTGAAGGACGTGGATAGGCACTTCTCCAACAAGGACATACTGAGGGCTCTGAGCCATATGGAAGGATGCTCCATATCACTAGCCATCATAGAGATGCAAATTAAAACCACAGAGAGGTACCACTTCATACCAGTAGATTGGCCATCCTAAAAAAATAAAAAAACAACAAGTGCTAGTGAGGATGTAGAGAAAGGGGAACCGCAGTACACTGTTGGTGCGAATGCAGACTGGTGCAGCCACTATGAAAACAGTTTGGAATTTCCTCAAAAAACTAAACTTGAAACTGCCTTTTGACCCAGCAATTCCACTGCTAAGCTTATACCCTAAGAACCCTGAATCACCAATTCAAAAGAACCTATGCTCCCCATGTTTGTAGCAGCACAATTTACAATAGCCAAACATTGGAAGCAACCTCAGTGACCAACAGGAAATGAGTGGATTCACATTGAGGGATACCATATAATCAAATAATTTAGAACACTGACCATTCATGATTATAAGACTGAATATTGCAAAAGCATTCAACACAATATCATAAAAACCTCAATAGTTGTGTGTGTATATAATTTCTCAAGCTGATTTTTAAATTTATATGGAAATATAAATTATTATTAGTGGCAAAATCTATTTTGAAAATGGTTTGTTTTCCAAGTAATGGAATTCTCAATAAAGCTACTAACTGTGTAGCATTAGCACAAGAATAGAAAAACAAATCTATGAAATAATAGTCCATAATTAGATTGATTTACATTGGACACACAATATGTCACAGTCTAAAATTCTATAGCAGTCTCTTCAAATAATGGTAGCTGACCAATTAAATATACAATTTAGAAAATGAAAATTACTGCACCTTACATCAAAAATCAGTTCCAAATGATTTTATATCTAAATGATAAAGGTAAGAAAATTATGTTTCAGAATAAACTATAGTAGAATATATGCATGGATTTGAATTTTGGAAAACTTTACTAGGTATAAAGGGAAAAATTGATAATTTGGACTATATTAAGTATAAGAAATTCTCTTTATCAAAAAACATTACTCAGCAAATGACAGTGAAGTCAAAGTATGAAAATATATTTGAAATACATAAAACTGTAAAAAAGATGCATCAAGAATATATGAAAACATACAAATAAGTAATTGAAAGACAAACATAATAGAAAAATATTCAAAAAAGTTGAACATGTTCTTCATAAAGAAGATATCTGGCATATGAAAAGGGTTTATTTATAATCACGGAAGTAGCAAATTCATAATTCAGTTATATACCACTGCTCACCCATCAGAAGAGCTAAAATTGAAATGTCTACCAATGCCAACTCCTGGTAATCGCCTAATAGGGCTCACCTATAACACATCTTCACTGCTGTGAAAGTGTCAAAGAGTAGAACTTTTAAAAATGTGTCCTTATCTATTGAAGTGAAGAACAAACTCACTGTGAATGTGGGGTGGGGGCTGGAGAGGAAGACCAGGGAAAATAAGGGAAGGGTGGTCAAGGAACTTATTGGGGGACTCATGGACAAAGTCAGGGGGCATGGGGTTGAGGGTAGGTGGAGAAGGGAATGTTGGGTGGAAAATGTACAAAACTGTACTTAAACAAAAATAAAAATTTTTTAAAAATAAAAAATAAAAATGTGTTGTTATCTACCTTATGACCAACAGTTCCATTCATCAATATGTATCTGTGAAATGCCCACCTATGCACTGTTTAATAAAGCAGTGACAAAATACTAACTTTGCTCAAATTTATGTAAAGTTAAAAAATAACAAGAACACAATCCAGTGTTTACAGATGCATGCTTTTTGGTAAGATGATAAAGAAAAACAGTGAAGGAATTATCACAAGAGACATGAAAATGGATACCACTTGGGAAAAGAGGAAGCTAATGACTAAGGAAGTGTCTCAAAATGGCTTTTGGAAGGTGAGCAACATTCTCTTTCTTGAACTGAATGATGATTGTTCTGGTGATTTGAAAGTACAGATTCTTGCTTCAGTATCTTATTTGTGGGAATCTAAAGTCCAAGCGATGCTATGTATAAATGCAATAAACGAAATCATAAAGGACATGAGATTTTATCTTTGTTTGTCTGACCAATGTAAATGGTTTTATTAGGAGAACATAGAGCACTATAAGGCAATCAGACATTTTTGCATAATCCAGAGGGCACATTCACCTCACGTTAATGGTATTTTTTTTGCCATTCAATTACAGTATTCCACTATAAGGTAATGTGAGGGCCCCAAAAAGTAAATGACAGATTTGTGTACAACCTATCTAAATGTGATAAATACAATATAAAATATATCTTAAAAGATTCCAGAAACTCACATCTAGCTGAGAGAACTTTTGAAGTTCTTTTACTTTTTTTATGTTATAGAATTTATGAATAATATGCAGCACTTTAATGTCTTCTAGTAAGTATATAAAGGTTATCTCTGTAGGAGTACTCTTTAACTGATGTTTTGTCTGGGAAAAAGAGAGTAAAGTGATTTATTGAGCATAGAATGACAACTGGCATCAGTGGTTTGCTTGGAAGTTCATGTGGTAATCCCTATCACTTGCCCATGCCCATCACAGTCAGTAACTAATTGTAAAATTCCCCAATGTCATAGCATCTCCTCTCTGAGATAGAAGAAAGGGCATTTTTGGGATCTCACAATGCAATGCAGCAGATACATGTTCATTGCTATTTTGACAGACATCTGGTTCCAAGTGGAATTTTGAGTGCTATCATATATAGGATACTCCCATCCCACTTCCTTTTCACACTGATAATTCAGGATCCCATAAATTCTCTAGTTAACTTAGTGAATATAGGAATATTCCTGGCTTCTAGATGTGAAAAAGTTTGACATATATCATCTCACAGCAATAGTTAAATGTGCAAGTATTTGCAAGGTTTTATTTAGCCCCAGTCTGTTTCAAATTAGCCACGTTTTTAATATTCTTTTCTATTGTTACCAGAAAAATCTATATCTTGCATGAAAGCTTATTAGATTGGTTTTAGGACAAATGGGACAACTGAATTTTCATAGCTTCTCCTTAAAAGCCTCTTCCACTTGTGGACCCCTGGAATGCGCAGCTAACACAGTATCTCTCATTTGGGGAATGAAATTTTTTCTCCCACTCAGAACTTTCCTGAGCCCAGAGATACTCTTAGCAATTCCTACCGCTTCCACAAAATATTTTCATTTAAAGATCAAAAACAGGAAGTCCAAAAACAGTTTTTTGATACTAAAAGGAAGGAATGTGTAACACATCAAAAAAATGTAGAATACAAATAAATCCAGACTTCTCTTATAAATGTCTAGTGGGTGTGTAAACAGCACAACATTTCTGAGTGTCTTATTTTATTGGCACAGTTGGTATACTGATTTTGGATGGAAATTTTTATTGCATATTTATTTTGATTCAGCAACTGCACATCTACAAATCTACACCAAGGAACAGTGTAGGATATAACATTAATGTTGAAAATGGGAAATTATATATATATATAATTAAAGATTGGTTTTAATGGTAAACAAGCTAAACACTGATGTAATCAAATGTTCAGCTCTTTCAAATGTGTCTATAAATCAGTTTTTAATGTGAAAATAGTTTTATAGTACATTTTAAGTGGGATATTCATAACACTTTATATGTAATAAACATATGTATACCTCTGTTTGCATACACATATCTACACATACTCCATAAGAAAAGGTCTAAAGGCATGCACTCCAAAATGTTAGTGGTGATCATCTCTAGATGTTAGGCTTTATACTTATCCAAATTTCTTTTTATTTTCTGAGGGTTATCCTCTATTTTTGAATAATAAATTATTGTAAAGGATAAAAGATTAACAAACTCTAAAAATTAGTTTTCAAAGGAGAGAATTATTGACCAAAAATATGATGAAATAAATTTGAGATTTGCAGTTGGAACCTTCTCTTTTTGCATGTTTTTTAAGGAGTAAGCCTGTATCCTTCTTTGTTTGAATATTATGGTCTTAAATGCCTAACTGGTGTTAAAATAGTGTCTTGTTTTAGTTATCTCATGGACATGGTTGCTTTTACCTAAGCATCCCTGTCATGAAGATAAAAGAGTACAAATTTTGATGCCAAAGAAAATTAAGTTCTGTTTCTATTATTTATCTGTTGTATGATGTAAAAAATAATTTAACTTGGGTCTTAAAGCCCTGTCAGTCTCATGTTGATAATGGTCCCAAATGTGTAGGGTTGGAAAGAACTGGATAAGTTATCTTTTGAAAAGTCCCTGAACCAGAGTGCATATTATCAGCCTAGGTTATGTTTGGTTTTTAATAATTTAATTAGCTTTATACCATACGACATTTCTAGAAAGGGTGATACAGGAATTGGTTAATGTAGCAGCTAAACTACATCATCAGAAACACTCGATATTCTCCTCTTTTTATTTTGCCACCCTCAGCATGTCCGGTTTGGCTGCACTTAGATGGCTTACTTCTTGTATGCAGGATGGTTGCCACAGTTCCAGACATCACATGTGAAGACGGTAACTTCTAGTAGCAGAAGTGGGACATTGTATTTCTATTTACGCTTGATGAAACCTTTCTGGCAATGTCTCCAGCAAAATTCCTGTTTCATCCTATTGCCTAATCTATAGTCCCATGCCCAAACTAATTATTGGTAAGGGAATGAGGATTACCATGTTTGATTAAACTTACTCTTGAGCTAGGGATTGTGAGAACTTCCCTGAGGGAAAGAGAGAGGGAAGGAGAGAGTGAGGGAGTGCCAGACAATGACTGAAACACTAGGATTTTATTTTTGTTTAGCAGAAGGACATTTGTTTACAATAGGCAAATAGAAAACCATACTTATAGAAAGCCACACTTTTATAGTGTGTGCGTGAGAGATGTGTGCTGGGAAGTGTGAGAAATAAAAGAAGTAGCTAGTGGTACAGACTGAGTATATCTACATTAATGCATATTGGAAAAATAAAGAGAGTCACGTCTTTGAATGGTCATCTAAATAATCATTGCTCGAATAATGTTTCTCTAAATAGAAATATTGTTCTAAAATACCCATTTTACTACATTTTAGAAATCATTTAACTAAAAACTATTTTATAGCCAGCTGACATACTTATTTGTGAGTGTATCACTTGTGTTCATGTATTAGAAATGTTCATATAAAAAGTGATAAATTTAACCTTATACATTGAATAAAATTTAAAATATAACCTTCTTCTGAAGTTTCACTTGTGGAATGACAAAGAGTTGATAAAACACATACTCAGTTTATAACATTTATATTGAAACTCCATGACCCATCTCCGTAAAAATCACACAGGGACACACTAAAATAGTTTTTGTTTATGAATTTGGGTCTTATTTGATTTAAGAGTTGTTATTTATATTTATTATAAGAATTGATGCCTTAAAAATAACAAAATTTCAAGCATATTTGATGACTGTGAAAAACGTAAGGGGGTAAAGATAATGGCAATTTTCTGATCTCAACCAGAAGTGAATTTGTTAATAAGAGGTACTAATTCTTGTCTTGCGTTTTTTGAAATATTGAAAGTTAATTTTGTCACTTTGATACTTTAAAAATAAACATGTTAAAATTCCAGTTGAAAATTGTATATCACCAGAATACGATGTATAGAAACCCTTAGGACCAGACTGTTGGTAGTTAAATTCTCCAAGAGATCAGGATGGAGATAAATGCATTCACTTGTGTTTTTACTTCACTTTCACTTTAACAATTTTCACTCTGCTTTTGTTTCCTCTCTCTGAGTTTAAATTTCATTTGGGGAGTTGGAGGAAGTATTTTCTTGAAAATAAATTTCAAAAAAGTTAAGAAAACTACGGATTAAAAACAGTGTTTTAAAAACTTCCAAAATAATATATACAATTAATCTTAATTACTTATGGACTCCATATTTTCAAATTTCCTTATTTGCTAAAATTTACTTATAACTCCCAAATCAGTGCTCATGGGGCTTTCACGGACATTTGTCAGGGAGGCGCACAGCACAGTGAACGATATCTGTCACCTGTGGGCCTGTGCCCGGCTGAAGCTGTTCAAGGAGATGCTCTGCCTTTTGTTTGGTGTCTCAGGCTGTAAAGAAACATCTTTTTCTCAGTACATTTAATGTCCATTAATTTATTCAAGTTAACCAATCGCAAACCCACTTGTCCTGCCTTACCTGTCCTTCCCATGGAAATCACATGAAGGTGTTTGCCCACAGTTCCCCCTCTTTGCCTGTGACTGACCTCAGTGCTTCTCTTCTGTGGCCCTATGTAGTATTCTGTGTTCTTCCTCAAGGAACAGCAAGTACAATAAAACTAAACTTTTTCTCTGATTTCCTTCTCTTGATCTGCATCTGGCATCATCATCCTCATTCATACAAGGTGATATGGTTAAAGCAATTGGCACCATGAGCAGGGTGCTTTGGTTCCAGATGGTAGAGGTGCCATTAGACCACTCTTGGTTTACTGACTGAATTTCCCAAAAGGCAGAGGCAGCCCAGGAACACACCACTGTCAGCTGATGAGCTTGCACTTTGACCACTGCCACTGTATACTGCTTGCTTCAGGTTTTGCCATCACTTCCCATCCTAAACTGTGGAATTCATAATATGAATCCTTCCTGAGTTTCTACCACCTAAGCATACATCTGTAACCTTACCTTGTCCTGGTACCTAAGTGCCTGGGAAATAAGGGTTTCACATTGATTGCCTTAGTCTATAGTCTCCTTCAAATGTTGCAGTGTCATACCTCCCTTAAGACCATAAGATGGACCTCATGAGTCAACTGGACAATGACAGCAAGTGGCCTTATATATTGTTGAGAAGTCCTAATTAAAAAAAAAGGTTTTATTTATTTTTTAGGGAGCATGGGAGGGAGATAGAAAGAGAAGAGAGAAACATCCACTGGTTGCCTCTTGCACACCCTCAACCAGTAACTTGGCCTACAACCCAGGTATGCACCTTGACCAGAATCAAACCAGGACCTTTCACCTTTATGGAACCAATATTCAACCCATTGAGTCACACCAGTCATGGCAAGAGAAATCCTATTTTCTTGTTGCCTGAGCTAGGGTAACAGAGGATACTTTTCACAGATAGCCTGGAAGCCTGGAGTAGCACATGAAGCTAGTATGAAGCACTTGATATGGCACCTTGAAAAAAATTGTGTTATTGGGCCCAGTGATTTCTATGTCATTGCTTAACTTGCCCCTGTCTCTCTCCACCTCCAGGCCCAATGGACTATCAGAGCACACACCCATGGAAACCAGTGACTAAAAATATTATAACATGTGAAAAGAGAAAAGAATATTTTATTCACTGGGATACCCTTAAATGAGAGGTGCCACCTATGAACAGGGCCAGGGGGGACCACCAGGAGTATACACCAAAAAGGTAAATCAATCTGGGAGAGAGGAGACTGTGAATGAAACCTAGAGATTTAACCACCTAGAGATAAACCATTCTAAAAGATTCTGTTCAAAAAAACAGTGAAAAAGGAACTTGCACTTTGGACAAAAGGGCTAACTGTACTGCTCTGAGGAGCTGGTAGAGCTTTCTAAGTAAAACCCCAAGCCCCCTAGGAAGCCGACTGGAAAGTGTACACGTTCTCTCTCTCTCTCTCTCTCTCTCTCATATCTTGAGGTATTTTTCCCACTTCTATGTTTTTATTCTAATTTACATTCTTATTCAGAGCTCTATGTTGTTTTTTATGCCTTGTTAAATCCATTTTTAATGAAATATTTGTTTACAACTGTGTGATTTCCTATGTAGGTGTTCATTCCATTTAGCGTTTTGCTATTTCCCTTCCTTCCATTTTTTTTTTGCCTACTATCACATCAAAATGTATTTAAAATTATTTTTCTTTGAAATTAATCATTAGCTAATAGAAATTACTGAAATATAGGGCAGTATTTGCTTTTGCAATACAATAAATACAATTGAGAACTTACCTGTGAGACAGAAACCTCCTCAGGAGCTTATGGGTGAAATGTGAAATCAGTCCCCAAACACAGAGGGCAGAGAGAGACTGAAGAAAAGGGCAGACCACTCCAGACTGGTAGGTGGTAGCTTTAATAAGCAAGGGAACTTACTTATAAGGCTTGTTCTAGGCAGCTGCAAGTTGAGTCCTTCCTGCATCTGCCCACCAGAATCTTAAAAGTTTGTATAGAAGCCTTAACGAGGTTCAGTCGCCTACACAGGGGGCTTTAACTGGTTATAATCACGTACCCTGTCCAGAAAAATCTCATCACCGCAATTCTATCTCAGGATTGTGTGCTTGGGCAGCTTCTAGCACAAGGAAGATGAATGGAGCACATATTTCAAGTACAGGGGAGAATGTGGGGAGCCTTCAATTGCCTGGATCCAGTTCACAGGCCAAACTGGGGACACATCTTCTTGATTATCTTCTCTAACATTACCAAAGTATTGTGAGCCTTCTATATGCTAGAAGTATTCATTCGTGGTCATCATTGGTTTATTTTGGGTATAACTACTATAGTTTTTTTTTTCCTTAAGAGAAATAAAATCACTGACTTTCCCTCTGAATTTCAGTATATTCTACACACCATTTACATGAACAAAATAGTGTATTTTTTTGTGAAACCATTTTAAATTTATTCCTAAGTCATTTATGATTAAAGACCTTTGAATTGATTTCTTTCAAATGTCATAAAAATGAGAAAATGCATTTTATACATCTCTGGAACTTTTATGACAGCAAATTTGGTTCAAGTAAATTATTTTTCTCAGTCTTTGCAAAAGTGGCTTGCAGATGTTCAGCTAATAAACTGCTCTGATATATTCAGTTTTCCTTCATATATTTTGGTAGAGGAAAAATGTTCTATGTTGCTAGGCTTTGGAGAAGCCTTTTGGTTAGAAATGAAGAAGCACTATTTTTCCTCGTCTGCAGGAAGACATTAGCTGCATATGTTACAAAAGGTCGAGCATTGACCCCTGCACTTCCGGTGTTTGTGAGCACCTTTCCTATTACATTCAAGAAGCATTCAGGGATCTAGCAGAGCCAAACTTAAAGCTCTGTAAGAGAAACATCAGTCTTTGGGCTGTGAGGCTTTTAAGTTGCATGAATGAGAGAATAGAAGCCTCTTGACCATATGGAGTGGTCAAGGTCTAAGGTCCAAACTTGTGGTCCCAGCAATATCATATGACAAAACCTGAGCTTCATTCTTATGTCACCACCTCAGCATCATCAGCTAGCAAAATCAAGAGACATGGGTCAAACCTGGGAGCTGCAGCTGTTTAAAATGGCAGAACCTCAGTATGCAACCTAGGTCTGCTACCTCCCTCCGTGTTCTTGGTCGGGGAGGACCAGTCCAACTAAACTGGCCCTTCAGGTTTCTACCACAAGTTGGTTTGTCTTAAACCCTCAGCTGTAGCTGGTTTAAATGGAGTTTTTCAGAGGCCAGCCTGTCAGAAATCATTCTTGGATAAGTTGGTCCTTACTTTTCAGTAGAGTAATAAAAAAAACCTCCTTTTTCCCCCAATTTAAAGTTTTAAAGTTTTTGAGAAAAAAATAAATCAGCCAGTTGAAGGTAAAATAGCAACCTTACTGCTGGTAAAAGCTGGGGTGGAAATATGGGTAAGTGTGCAGAAAAAATTAATTTGTGGGTTTACATGTTGGCATGAACATAGATAATGATGTAAATGCATACTCATATCAGTGTGAAGGAAGGGTATAGGAAATGGAGAAATAATAAATAGTTGTTTTCATTATTCTTTTTTCTGTATTTTCTATTGTTTCTTTCCTGCAGTGCAGGTTTTGCAGTATATTTTTAGGAAAATATCAGGATAAAAGTAAAGATTAAATGGAAACCCTATGTGATTTTTTACTGTGCAATGTGGTTTAAATTCATTTTAAGAAGAATATTTTATAGACTTATGCATATGTACAAACAGGGTTGAGTGTGTCCCAGTGTTTGAGAGGGCCTCTTCACTTACTGAGCCCTCTTTGGCACTGGCATGGTATTTATAATTATTGATAAAGTTCTCCAAATCTAGCTAATTTTTGGTATTTTCTTAATTTGATTTTTGATTCTAAGCTTTATCAAAATAAAAGGATTTGATGAGACTAATTACAGATTGAGAATTACATATATGTTTCTGTATACATTTCAACATTTCCTCTCTATTGATTGCATGGTATATATTCATATTTATATACAAAGTTTATACCAATACAGTAGAGACAAAGGGGTGGGAAGGTTAGTTCTACCCAGTGGTCTAAAATGTGTAAATGCTTCAAACTAGATTTGTTGTTTGACCTGAATTGAGATAGAAAAGAAGGCAACAACATGAACATTAATCAGATAAGATTAACCCTAGGCTGTGAAAAAATATTGCCTACAGCAACATATTGGATTTTGAAAACAGCAAAGTGAGGAACATGACAGGAGTAAGGTTTATATGGAAGGCTAAAGCATAGAAGCTTTTGTTATGCCACAGTCAGTTTAATGTTTATTTCTTTACTTATGCAAAAAAATTCCCAAATTACCTGCAATTGCATTATAATCATTTTGTATAAAATGTATTTGTATTCTTTTATACAGATTATTGGAAGATAAACATTTTTAAATAACCAAAATGCCTCAGTGGTACCCCCTTAAATCTAATTTCATTCATTCATTTATTTATTCAACAAAATTTAGTGTAGTTTTTTAATTAAAAATGTAGTTTCATTATTGTTAGTTTCACGATGTTCTTTGTCAGCACTGATAATGTGTTGTAACATCTTATAAAAGGTAACTTCTTTTTCCCATCTCTTTAAAAAATGTTTCAAAGTTAAATTTACTAAGAGACTATTTTTTATTTTTTAATGTCAAAATTTGAACTTGTAGCCATAACCATAAAATGCTGGAATACATGCACGTTGGGTCTCATGCAGAACCTCACAGAATGACGTAAATAATGATCTCAGTTATTTTTTAGGGTGAGTTTTGTACTTCCCTCATTTTAAAATTAAAATTTACATGGCTTAATGGACTCATTCTAAATGTCCTCCCAAAATATGTACCCTAAGTGCAATACCTAGGAATGTGACCTTATTTGAAGACAGGGCCCTGAAGAGGTAATTTAGGTTAAAGGAAATCATATGAGCAAGCACTAATACAATCTGATTGATTTAATAGTAATGAAAAAGGAATTTGGACTCTCAAAAAGAGATACTAGGGATGCATATGTACAGAGAAAAGGCCATATAGAGTCACAGAGAGGAGGAGGATACCTGCAAGCAAGGACAGAAAACTCAGGAGAAACCAACCTTTTCAACAACTTGAATTTGGACTTCTAGGCTCCAGAACTCTGAGAGAATACATTTCTGCTGTTTGAGACTCCCAGTCTCTCTTTTTCTCTTTCTTTCTCTTTCTTTCTTTCTTTCTTTCTTTCTTTCTTTCTTTCTTTCTTTCTTTCTTTCTTTCTTTCTTTCTTTCTTTCTT